>JAJKFI010039398.1:0-17352 GCA_029204185.1 Lerista edwardsae | reverse complement strand
TCTCTCTCTCTCTCTCTCTCTCTCTCTCTCTCTCTCTCTCTCTCTCTCTCTCTCTCTCTCTCTCTTATAAGCAGCAAGCTGATATTCTTCGCTTTCAATGGCATTTCCAATTATCTTGTTGTGATGAACATGGATTCTCTGCTTCGTTTGTCTGCAGTCATCTCCCTGGTTGTTCATCACAACAAGATAATGCAACAAAATGCCTTAAGAAAACAGTGGTAGAGTGGATTGGAAGCTTCCTCCCCTCCTCTTGACAAATAACAGCCGCACTAATAGCTGACATTTTACAGCCTGGCTGGAGGCAGGTGTTAATGATGGTAATGTGACAGCCAGTTCCTTATCTGCTAGGTAATGTATTCCTAGCCCCAATTGCACACTTTGGAAAGCAAATTAGATGAACCTAGCAGGCCGTTTTAAAACAGACTAAAACATCTTAATTGGTAGGCACGGATTTCATCATTTTTTTCCCCAGCAGTTCACCCTACAACAATATTGCAAATGAATATTGGGTTCATGCTGTTTTATCAGGTGGGTATTACCTGCCAGAGTGGGTCTTTTTGCTCAGGGAAAAGCTCAAAGTACTTGTGAGCTAGCTGAACTGGACGCAGGGTCTGCAGCCTCAGGTTGGTCCAGCTCTGAACAAAGCTGGCCAGGTTGACAAAGGTGTACAAGCCGAGTCGATCATTCCCATAGTTAGACAGGTGAGTCATGAAGATGCTGATCTGAAAGGCAAGCAGATATAATGTTGTGAGTTGTAGGAGCAGGAGGATATCACTAGATGGCAGCAGCTGTATTTTCAACCTAGTATTCTGGAATTAGAGTTATTTAAAGTGTTCTACTCTGTTGCTCTGCAAAATTTGTGTCTGCAAATGAACAGCCTGGGTGGCCTAACACTGACCAAACCCCAAATGAACTTTCCGAACTTTTTTCATGTGTAGCACAATATGCTTTGCATTTTCCAGAAATTTTTCCCCCATGTCAATTGCCGGTGTCCTTGTATTAAGGGGCTGGGCTGTAGTTTTCAAAGCTGTCAAAGATGTTATTCACAAGCTTGTGAAATTCACAAGGATTCATGACTGCAAAGATGCACCATTATTTACACAAGTCCCTATTGCCAACTAGCTCAGTAATCAGCAATAGGAGGAGCGGTGTCTAAGCCAAGTCCCCTGCATTCTGCTTCTGCTGTTTTTCCAAGGTGCAAAGAATGTTGGAAGGCATGAGGGTCTCATAGCATTTGTTTACAATCCAAAAAAGCATGCGGCTACATAACAGGCTCCCTTGCCAATGTGGACTAGTTCTAGACTGGCACGGATCCTTCTTTTGGGAAATAAAATGAAAGCAGGCTGCAGGAACATTTTGCTTCTCAGCTCTCAGTCATCAGCACTGTGTGGTACTTACAACTGAGCAGGATTGGGGAGAGGCTGGAGCTTAGTCCATGGTTGGCATGAAGAACCTCCCAGGTTCAACCCATGGCATCTTTAAGCAGGGTTGTATGAATCTTTGGCAAGCCATGTAATAGTGTAGATCAGTGGTTCCCAAACTGTGGGTCGAGACCCACCAGTGGGTCGCAAACCAATTCAGGTGGTTCACGAAGCCTCTAGAGCAGCCATATTGACAATATGGGAAGGTGAGATGCTGGAAAGGGGGAGGGCTGTGTGGTTGTCCTACTTGTGTCAAGATTGTAAATAGGCTTCTTTTCCCTTTCTGATTCAGTTTGTTTGAAAATGGCTAAGAAATAAGCCAATTTATTGCTACATTCCCAGGAAAGCAGCAGGCTCTGGTGGTACAATGACAGCACTTCTGGCCATGACATCATTTCTGGTGGGTCCCAGACAGACAGTCTTTCGAAAAAGTGGGTCTGTGTGCTGGCCTCTCTGACTCCGAGAGTGGTTCACGCATACTTTATGGTGTCCCTTGTGCCAGTCAAACTTTGCTGGCCTAACTGTGCCGGCCTAACACCAGGTTAAGAATACCTCCTCAGACTCAGGCAAGTGCCACGATCTGCTGCCTGAGGACTGAGGACCAATTTGGCCAAGTTAATCAAATTGGCCTAAAGCCAGCCCTGACCCGAGTGTTGCCAAATTGAGAGCTGTAATACTGTTTTTTGATCATCCACGGTAAAGACCATAGTTGCAGATTATGAAGCACATAGACCCTGCTGCTAGAGTCCTTGATGTGAGTTGCCTGACTCCTTATACCAACCCACCGGAAAAATCACAAAATCCAGACATTCTCCATACGAAGTATATTCTCTCGAATATATGCATTTACAGTGGTACAATTAGCTCTGCCTAATTTGATGCATTTTCTCAAAGGGCCGAAATCTCTGGTGTACTCAAAGCTGAATTGTTTTACATTGTATGATATTTCATAGCTACGCACTATTCTGGGAGCCTTAATCTTTTAGCGTTTTATGAATTACCTCTCAAGACAGTGGCACTGATATGCTGAACTTTTATTTGAAGCTAATATGATTTCTTCTCCTATCTTCTCAACATTCTAGCTTTATTTCTCTTTGCATGATTATGGTTGTTCAGACAGTTACATCTCTTTCAAGTACCAACTGTGTAAAGGATAATTCACACAGAAATATCAAATTAACTTTCATGAGTGCAAAGGAGCTGCATTTCTTTTTCATTAAATGCTTTTTATTTGGCTTTATGTGGATTCAGTCTATCTAATGATTTGTTATTCCCCAACTTCCATACACTGGATTAACTAAAATTAAGATGTACCTGGAAAATGAGTTAATTACACAGTTATCAAGAGATAAAAAGAACAGTAACTCGTCATCATACTTTGCTTTTGTTTCCCATGGAATCATTCTTGGATTACTGAGACATTTGCGTTTTGTTGGGGAACGTGCAAATTAGCCAATTTCACCATTGCAATTAGGCAAAAACAATAGACAAACTAATGTAGCCATGATTGTACCCTTTGGATAGTGTTATGTGAAATAAAACATTGGAAACATCCCCCCCCCAAAAAAAACCTTCCAAGAAATATTAAGATTTCCAGGTGACATATTTCTAGGAGTGGCAATTTGTTGTAGTCGGCTAATGGTATTTCAGCATGACAAACAAAAGCATATAGTGTATTGGAAAAGGCAGGAGATACCCCGAGGAGATAGGAAATGGTATCAGCAATGGCTCCTTGTCCCAGATTAGCCAGGGATTATACGGTTAACCCGCAAGGTCTTTGCAAGCCTCGTTAGCACAGCTGCAGGCTGATGAGGCCCCTGGCTATGAAGGGAGGCCAGCACAGGTGTAGATGGGTGTGGCTGATGAATTAAGGTCTGCCTAGCAACAGAAACTGATTGGCTGGCCTCAGTATAAAGTGGAAGGCAGGAGCTGGAGAAGAGGAGCTAGGTAGGTGCTAGAGGAGGGCACCAGGTAGGTGCTGGATTGCTAAAGAAAGGGAGGCACCAGGTAGGTGCTGGACAGGGGCACCTGGGAAGGTGCTGGAGGAGGGCACCAGGTAGGTGCTGGAGGGATGGATTGCTGGACTGGATAAGGTAAGGTTATTGTGGGGAATAACCATTGGGAACCGTTGTATGGCTGCCATGCCCCTGGAGCCACCAAGTGGAGGAGGCAGTTGTGGCTTAGGCAAGCTGACTGCCTATTGTTTGTTGGTGGGGTTTGTTGGTGCTAGATTTAGGGTAGTTGGGAGCTAAGCCAGTGATGAGGGCATTCTGGAGGAGGCTGGCTAGTCGGTGATCCCAAGCAAAGCTGCTGGAAGAGAGGAGGCCCAGTGGATGACTGAACCCCCTCCCTCTTGCCTATCTCTGAGGCTGCTCTGGAGGGGAAACTAGTTGGCCTAGTGTGGGCATTGGGGCCCTTGGGGAGGCCTGGAAGGGAATTTGGCAGAACATATAGTCAGATTCCAGCATCTATGCATGACAACGTTCCCTCGTTGTAGAGCCACTGTGGAGGCTGTGGCCACTAAGTTTCTCACACAAATAGCTGCTCACAGGCAGAGGGAGTGAGTCGCAGAGGAGGGGACTCAGAAGGCTTTGCTCCTTTTTTCATGAATGCAATTAAGTGACAGTTGAATTCCTTCTGCTCCCTGCCCCTAGTTTGTCCTGTTGTGACCCTGGTTTTCCCAAGCTTTTTTCAGAGAGTTTTTAGGATTTTGTAGTCTTTCTGGGCTTTTTCCATGAACACTTGGAAAGACCAAGCCCAGGTGATCTCACTCTCCTCTACTGGCATTGCTGAGGGGGGGCTGGGGAGGTACTGTGCTCCTGGATGGCACTCTATTGGGAGTGGCAATGCCCCCTGCCCCCTCTCTGAGTGGCCCCCACTTCTTCCATTTTTTAAAAATTTGTACCAGCCTGGGCAGGTGGGAGAGGAGGATGAGCATTCTGGAGGCGGGGAGTGGCGTTTTTGGGAAGGGGAGGGTAGACTGGACCTGGGAGGGCACTGTTGACCTGCCTATTCCAGCCCAAGTTTGGATGGGACTATCAGTATTTTTAACCATACTTCACCATTGTTGCATTTACGCACCACTGATAACAAATATAGCCATTGTGGTGTCACCCCTTCCTGGGGTGTCACCTGGTGTGGTCAACCCACGCTCCCCAAAGTTATACCACAGGCTACCACTAAAAAGGGTAACCATACATAGCATCTATCCTGGGCACGGCTATTAGAAACACATGATGTCAGGCAAGTTGTCCTATATGTTATGAAGGACGAGGCAGGAACGTGGGATAGCTGGTTTTCCTGGGAGGCCTGCGTTTTTCCTATAACATCTGTGTTTGTCTGGCTTGGTGCTTCACTAGTCTTGAACGTCTACTGCAACCGCTGACTGAGAGGGCCACATTCACGCAGTCCTGCGTCGAGACACCTCAAGGGAGAGGCCATTTACGTGCTGTTTTCATCCGGCAATGCTGCCGATGCGCCACTCTTTTCACGGAGGGCTCACAGTGTTTAAGAAACATGTCCATTAGTTTGCTAAATTATTTAGAAGGTGAAGAGAGACGGAACGATGGAGGAGGCCTCCCTCCTGAGCCATCCACAGCCACATCCATTGTTTCATAAGAGGTCATTCGGGCCGCTTTCATCTTGCTGAGTCGCCTCGAAGCAACCTTTGGCCAGCTCTTTGGATTGTTTGCAATCGGCAGAGTCAAGCCTTGATTGGCAAGCATTGGAGGCTTCATGGCAAGATCACCGATGATATGCCTCTCCATTAGTATCCATAATCTAGGATACTACCAGAATTCCTAGAAATAATTGCTGCTGAAGAGCCATAAAACTATTTATAGGATGTCCTGTACAGACAGTTTTCCAGGAAAGAATTTCAACATTTTAGACTGAAAAAAAGCATATGAGAAACTTCTGCTCACACTTGTTTCAGCCTACCACTTTGTACAAATGCTACAGGAGCAGTGCACATGCAAATGGGGATGAACGTCCTATTTTTAGAGCCCGTCTTCCCCTTTTCAGTTTGGGCCTCATGACTTTTCCTTGCTGCAAGTCAATTTCACATTTAGGTGAGAGTGAATAAAGGTAATTCAAGCTAGAATCCCATACACATTTTCATGAGACGCACAGCCCAGTCCTATCTAAATCACTGCATGGCAATGCAACCACTTTGATATGGCTACTGCTATATTCCGTGGGGGATTTTTGGCAGCTAGAGGTCTCCTGGGGCTAAGAGGACATTTGTTCCCTCACTCCAAGGTAAGCCTCAGCAGCCTCAATGGGTCAACTTGAATCTGAATCAGAGCTATCATAACGTTAGCATAAATCCGAGTTGATCTGTAAGGCCCTTTATGGCTCGGGTCTGAGGTATTTGAGGTACCGCCTCCTTCCATATAATCCTACCCATACTCTTAGGTCATCTGGGGGGCCCCTTCTGACTGTGCCGCCACCAGGAGAGGTGAGAGGGATGGCGGCCAGGAAGAGGGCCTTCTCGGTGGTGGCCCCCCAAATTTGGAATACCTTCCCCTTAGAATCAAGAACTGCTCCCTCTTTAGCAATATTTCAGCAGGGGCTGAAGACTTTTTTATTTAAACAAGCCTTCAACTGTTGACAGACTGGCTGGCATTTTACATTTTTCATCTTATATTTTGAAGGATCCATGGGGCTTGCTTGTTTTAAATTTTTAATTGTTTTAATATTGTTTTTAACATTGTTTTAACTGTTATACTTGTGGTTTTTAAAGTGATGGTTTTAATGTAGTAAGCCGCCTTGGGTGCCCATGGGGCAGAAAGGCAGGATAAAAATTAAATAAATAATAGTAATAATCTGTGCAGGTGGATCAGGCCAGAGGCATGAGTTTTGATATGGTGCCCACCATCATAGCCAATCCTGCCCCTCCCAGGCCTGATCTGCTCATCCTGCCCCATCTTCTCCCCATTCCACCCCCTCCCTGCCATCCCTCTCCTGCCCCTGTGTTGGAATTATCTGGTCCGGTGGGCATCCCAATGGCCCCCAGCATGCACGGGATGATCCCAGTTTTCCTGCCACCGCACCGGCTCCCTGTGCTTCGTAGCGCTGTTGTGAAAATGTGCACTGACAGCCAACACATGTTCTGCTGGTGCACTGCTTACATGGAATTGGGCTGTAATTTCCACTATAGTCAATGAGACGTTCTTTGGAATGGACATGAATAGGATCGTGCTTTCAGTTCATGCAGCGGTTTTTCACTGCACGAGACTGATTGCTGCCAACTTAGATACAGAGTAATTGTGACGTAGCATGAGCCTACAGTATACATGTTTTCTCAGGAGAAGCGTCCTCCGAATTCAATGGGGCTGACTGCCAAACAAGTGTGAATCGGATTTAAGAAGGGTAGTTGTGTCAGTCTGTCATAACAAAAACCATCAAGAGTATGGCAGTATCTTAAAAATGTAGCACACTTATTTCAACAGAAGTTTTTGTGAATTAATGCTGCTCGTTGCATACATGATGTCTCGAAGTGCATCTGACGAAGCAAACTGACGTCCATGGTTTACAAAGAAATTAATCTTGTAGCATTTAAGAGACAGACTACAACACTCTCTAAACCTTGAACCTGGGATCAAGTTCTCATTCCTTTAAAACAGCACACTCTGAAACTTTCAAGCCACCTGTATTATATGTTTCAGGTGGCATTTGGGGTTTGGTAAATTGCTGTTTGTTACTTCCCGCTTTCCTTAAAAACAATCACACACATTTCGTTTGGCTGACAAAATGCAGCCAAAATTACATCCTACATCTGATTATTTACCGGTTTCCCAGAATCTTATTCACATTGTTTGGTGAGTGAATTATTAACAAATCGTAACTGTTTTGACTGGAGACAGATGAGCTTGCAAACACTGCTCTTCCTGAATAAAGATACCGGGCAGTGACTTCATTAAGGCAGCTTGAAGGGGGCAGCTGTTTGAACAGAGAACAGAAGGGCTCTTGCTATATTTCAACCAGTGATTGCCTGACAAACCGTTTTTCTTTTCCTTTCCAGCACAGGCCTGACTCATTAAAGGAAACAGCACATGCAAAACAGTGCAATTAATTTGAGGCCGAATGTATTTAGGCAGCACACTGAGGCAGGGGCAGCCCAACCATTAGGAAAGGTGATGCGGGTTGAATCAGCAGCAGGTTGTGGGGGGTGTGAGAGAATGCAGCGGATTCAAGGTTCCCTCCACCCCCAAGTCCGATACCGACACTGCCTCTCTCCAGCCTACTGTGGAGGTGACCTGCACTAATCTGCTTTCTGCTCATTGCAAGTGAGCAGAAAGTGGATCACCCATCAAGAGCGCAATCCTAACCTGGAGTTAGGCCGCACACAGTAGTGGGATCTGCAAATGAAGAAGTGGAATGCTGGGCGGGACTTAGGCGGGACTACCATTTGATTGGTAGCCCGTCCGTTCTGTTCCGACGCCCCCCGCTCGCCGCGCAGGCTGCCCTGGCCTCAGAGGGGGTGCCTGCTCGCCCGGGGGGGGAAAGGTGGCCTTCACCCTTCCCCCCCAGTTGAGCAGGTGCCCCCTCCGAGGCCAGGGCACCCCGTGCGGCGAGCGGAGGGGGGGCGTCGGAACAGAGCGGACAGGCAGCCAATCGCACGTAAGTCCTGCGTAAGTCCCGCCCACCGTTCCACTTCTTCATTTGCAGATCCCACTACTGGCTGCACAGTTAGGCCAGCAAAGTTTGGCTGGCACAAGGGACATAGTAAAGTATGTTTGGACTGCTCTTGGGGTCAGAGAAGCCAGCACACAGACATGTGCCTTCCTCCCTGACTCCGAGAGTGCTCCAAATACTCTTTACAGTGTTCCTTGTGCCGGCCAAAATTTGCTGGCCTAACTTCAGAGATGCATATTCTTCCTTCTTTTTAAGGGGGAAAGCTATTGCTAACTTGTCTTATGAACTGTGCTTTCTTTTAGGGAAACCGAGGGCCCAATCCTAACCTGGAGCTAGGTCAGCATAGTTAGGCCACCAAGGTTTGGCCGGCACAAGGGACACCGTAAAGTATGTTTGGGCCACTCTTGGAGTCAGAGAGGCCAGACACAGACATGCACCATCCTCCCTGACTCCAAGAGTGGTCCAAATGTGCTTTACGGTGGCCCTTGTGTGTATCGACGGCTAACAGTGTCACGGACGTGCTGTAAAGCATGCTGTAAAGCATGCCCATGCTGGGCTTTCATCCAGTTAGTGCCAGGCCCCAATGCCGGTGGATAGGATATCTGGCGCTCCAGCAGTGCCAGCTGCCGGTAAGCCTGTTTGGGGCAGGAGAGAGGGGCAGAACCCAGTGAAGGGAGGGAGGATCCTGCCTGCGAGGAGGTTGAACCCTGCAGTGGCTTCAGCCGCCAGATCTTATCCTGGCCTAGATCTTATCCTGACACAGGGCTGCTCAATTCACTACTGGCAAAACAGCTGGTGGTGACCCGAGGAGCCCCACTGTGGGCGGCAGGTCTTTCCCTGGGGAAGGGGACAAATGTCCCCTTCTTTCAAGGCACCTCTAGTGGCTGCCTGGCTGCCACAGGATGCAGCGGTAGCCATTTTGGTAGCGCTGCTCTAATGGGAGCCAGGCAGTTCAAGATTGGACTGTACCACTCACTCCCCTTCCATTCCCCTCCCCTCCCATTCCCCTCTCCTAGAACAACTTGCAACCTGAAAGGTCTCTGTTAGGATCCCTCTCAGAAGAGCATCTGCAGAGTGAGGAAACTGACAATCCACTGTGTTCCTCAACGACAAAGGAAACCTCTAGCAGCCAAAATTCCCCTGCAGGATGCAGCGTAGCTTGCACAGGTGCTGCTGCATCACCGCATGGGAATTTAGTTAGGATTGGGCTGACATGAACTTCCAGGCCTGCTATCCATATTGTTTGCTTGATAGGTTTTGCTGTCTGTAACAAAAGCCATCCAGGCAGTTTATAATTTCTCTTGGAGAAAGTGTTAAATTATTTCTTCTTCTTTTTCTTTAAAGCACAACCATTGCTCCTTTCCTGCACCTGTTACACAAACTGTAGCCAATAGGACTTTTTCTTGCTGTAATGTTTTGTGTCATTTTTTAAAACGCCTCCTCAGTTTTCTATGCTTTGATGCATCAAGCATGGAGAGACAGGAAAACGTTTCAGGGTTTGAATTCCAGATGTCACTCAAGGGGAAAATGGAAACTTCTGTTGCATTTGTTCTAGTTTTTCTGTACCAGGAGTTTTTTCTCAGGGTGCAATCCTTAGGCCAGCACAGGTTAGGCCAGCAAAGTTTGACCGGCACAAGGGACACCATAAAGCGCATTTGGACCACTCTCGGAGTCAGGGAGGATGGCGCACGTCTGTGTGCTGGCCTCTGACTCTGAGAGTGGTCCAAACATACTTTATGGTATCCCTTGTGCCAGCTAAACTTCGGTGGTCTAACTGTGCCGGCCTAACTTCAGGTTAGGATTGGGCTCTCAGTCATCTCGGTCCTCTGAACACCACCCACCACATTCCAGGATTCTCCTCAGTTTGTGGCTTGGGATTTCTCATGCATCAGTCCTGTCATTTTGGTCACCAGCTGAACTGATGAATTTGGTGAGTGTGGGAGAGGGCTGAACTTCCTTTCTCCTCATTCAAATATGGAATATCTGCCTTACAAACCTGGGGACCATCATGGAACGAAGACCATACCATGAAATAACAATTCCTTTGACAACAGGCAAACGCAAGAAGAGAAAAATGAATACATGGATAGACCTCGGGGTCTTTCTCATGTATTTGCTTGCTGCGGGAAAGGCAGGGTATACATTCTTCAAATAAAGAAAAATAAATTACGTACAATATGACCTGTTAAGGCATCATGTCACAGAATCTGAGACTACACATTAGAAACACATTAGTATTTGCTACACTTCCTGTTTCCTTATGAGCATTTCAAGAAAGTATTTTTAAGAGAGAGCGACATCTGCTCAACACCCCTACACTGCTTGGGCATTGACCTTACATGACTGTTCTGCAACCAAAGAAAACAAAATTAACTTTTCAATGAACTCTCTCTGGGTGGAAATTCCAAGACTTCCCAATTAGCAGTACCAAGAACTATTTCAAAGCACATGCAGTTCATAAATTTATATCCTCAGATTCATGCAGTTAGACATTTATCATTTCCTTTTTCGAAAAAAAGAGCCCAACAGTACTACTTTTTATCCCCAATGCGGCTTCTCTCTGTGGGGATAGGACAACAATTTTAAGCACTTGTGATGTTCAAGTGTGCCTCTTAAACTGATTTTTTTTTAAAAAAAAAAAATTATCATGTGAATTTGGCTTGAAGAATTCATGATAGTACCAGTAATTAATGTAGACCCCCCCCTTTAACAATATGTCTCAAACCAGTGCAGATTCCTGGTGTTATAGTCTAATACTGGTAGTTCATTCTTGTCATTGTATTTAGAAATTTTTATCTAGAGTTTCCGTAAGGTTTCCATAAGATTAGATTTCTCAGTTTGATCAGAGAGAAGGAAAAAAAAGCCAGGATAAAAACGGAGGAAGGATAAGGGCAGAGCCTGTACAAAATTGTCCTGTCAATTGTATCCTCCCTGCCTCAAACAGGCTACAAAATCTGTCAACTGGCTACATTCATGTTATTCCTTCTTGGCATGTGTAAATTATAGAGTGTTTGCTGTACACCTTTTGGGTAGCTGGGTCTGACAGGTTAATTGCCCTTTATCGGGAATTATAAAAACCAGAATGCTCCAAAAAACAGAACTTTTTTTGGGCACTAATACGACACAACATGACATTGTGCACTGGCTGGCATGCATTCATAACAGCACAAGAAACCATGGTTCAGCGTACATAAACTGTGTTTCACACACAACATTATTAAACATAAGAACATGCACCTGGCATTCTAAGGAAGCCAGGAAGTTGCACGCACCCATCACTGTTTATAACCCGTGGTGGACTTTTCTTCCAGAAACCTGCCGAATCTCCTTTTTAAAGACATCCAGGCCACACACCATCACCACATCCTGTGGCAATGAGTTCCATAGAAATGTTTTGGTCTCATCCCAAAGGTATGTCATTATGTTTATGTAAATACTAGCCTTTTGTTACCTGGTGTTGCACGGGTAACAAATTATCCCAAGCTTCTAGGCGACCCCGGAACTATGGATTCGACACTAATGTTGGCCGTTTTTGAGTATTTTTACATGGCACCTCCTTTGCACCCCCACCCCTAGGGGTGCTAGGGGTGTCGTACCCCCCATGGTATTTGCCAGGTTTGGTGTCAATCACTCCAGGTGTTCCAGCAGGGCATGGTGGATGTTTTGTTTCGCACCCCTTCTCACCCCCCCCACGCTGAGAGGGGCCGAACCGGACTCAGACGGCATCGGGAGCATCGCTGCATGTCTCGGCGACCCCTGAAACTACGGATTCGACACCAATGTCGGCTGTTTTCAATCATTTTTACGCAGCACCCCTTGCACACCCCCACCCAAGGGGGCGCTAGGGGGGTCTGACCCCCGCAGTGTTTGTCGCCAGGCCGCAAGGCGTACGTGTGCTGAGTTTGGTGTACGTCGCTCCAGGCATTGCGGAGTCTATGTGGAACACACACACACACACACACACACACACACACACACACACACACACACTCCTTAGAGTCCAAAAATCCAGCAAAATCCAAAATCTGGGTCACTTCAAGTCCCAAGCATTTTTTTTTTGGTGTGTATGTGTATTTCTGATTGTTTGCATCCAGTCCAGATGCTCCAGTACTTTGGGGCTTGCATGCAAGTCTGTCTTCCTCTAGGTAATAAAAAACCCAGCTACACCACAGAACGTTTCTGTGGTTCAGGCAGTAAGTAACATGGAAAACTGATGAAAATACACTTTGCTTTTCGCATTTGTGAATATAATGCAATTATTTGTTGGCTTGAATAAATTCTGTTTTACATGGGCAAATTTATAACAGGCAAAGATCCCTGTCAGCATTCATTGCTTCTGAAGCTGAATTATCAGTTTGGTGCAGGGTCTATGGGAGACTAAGAATTACTGCCCAGGCTACAGTTCTGATCCAAGCTGTGGCACTTTAATTTCCTCGTGTAGCTTTGTCAATATATCTAAAACCCTGTAAAGTCTTCACTATCCTAACCCTTGGTAGAATTTCAGGAAAACAGTCCTATGTGATACACAGGAGTGTTAGCAGTGGTGTTCCTACAAGGGGAGGCAAAAAGCCCTCCCCCTCACATCCAGAGCCATTTGTGGACTGGCGAATGGCTCTGCCATCAGAACAGTCCTGAGCTAGAAAACCAGCAGAGTGTAGCAGGAAGTGCCAAAGGATCTCTGAATGCTGAAGATACCTTCCAGAGCCTGCATGGACCTTCAGAATGGCACCTGTTGACCAGCACAGATCCCTGGTAGAAGCTTCTAAAGGCCCCTGAAGCCTCCAAAAAGTCTTTGCATAGTGGATAACGAGAACAGATAATGAGAGGAAGGTAGTATTTCTGCCCCCCCACAGATAAGCAGATCGCAAATTCACATATAAAGAGAACTGGCTGTAATCTCATTGTGTCTAAACCTGATTTGTTTCCCCTTTAGATTCAAGGGATGCATCAGTAAAACTTGTGTTTTTTTAAAGAATGCAGATTCAAACTGAGGAATGTTCCTTGTGAAATTATTTGATCTCAAAACACATTGCTTGTAAAAGAAAAAAATCAAAGCAACTATTGAAAACTGCATTGGCAGGATAAATTTCCCAACCACTCTTCATTAAAAACAATGTTTGAAGTCCTGGGTGTTTGTTTCAACATTGTTGAAATGGAATTTCAGCATTTGTATAAAATAACTTCCAGTCTTGTGTTGAGCAATTCATTTTAAGACAGCTAAATGACATACCAAATATGAAATATTACCCAACAGGGATCCGTGTTTAGATGTTAATTAAATAGCACTGCTATGAAAATGAAAGTAATTTCCCAAATGAGTTCAGGAGAAGGGTAAGCACATGTGTGTTTAAAAAATAGTCATTGAAATTTTCCATACAGCTTCTGTTTTACTGTGCTGGCAACAAACGGCTTTTTGCAGAAATTATAACATCCATGTGTCAAGCAATATTAAATCTCAAAGTTGTGAAAACCCGAAAGGTTAACAAGATAAATAACTTTTGAAGTATGTTTCTTGAAGCTATGCAATACCTTTATACTTATGGTCCTTGCCTATGAAAAAGAAACCATGCTTATCAAGAATTTTTGGCAACAATTAAACGGTGTTTGGATTGGGAATTCAACAAAACAGGAAGAAGGAACATTAGCCGTGGTAGTGCTGTGGGCAGGGGATAGAGGACTTCCTGTCTACCTGTTTGTTGCACTTATTGCCAAACTGTACGTGACATTAACAGATAGATAGATAGATAGATAGAAATTTATTTGTCATTGTACTCAAGGTATGAGAACAACGAAATGAGATGCTCTTCACATCATACCACTGGACAACACCAAATAACATATACAAATAACAATTAAAACAACACTAAAAAAATATGGATATAGGTACCATACAACCATGAGGTACCATACAACCAATTCAAAATTCTGCATTTAGCCTGATCACCGCACTCGGGTAAAAACTATATTTAAATCTACTTGTCCTAGCTTTCAACACTCTATATCTTTTTCCTGACGGTAAGATCTCAAACATCGAGTGACCCGGATGTGAAGAATCTCTCAAGATTTTTTGTATCTTCCTACTACATCCCATATTATACAAATCCTCCAGTGAGGGAAGAGGACATCCAATGATCTTTTGTGCCCTCTTTATCACTCTTTGGATATCCTATTGTGAATCCTATTGTGCCTCTGGGCTGGTGGAGCAAGTACTCTGCCGGAACAGACTATCACAAACATGCCAGGACGCATGAGTTGGATTTAACAGCGCTGGTGGGAAGGCCTGTGCCATCCCACTGGCTCCAGAGCAGGACAAAGTGACAATGGAACAGGTAAGCTCTGTGCTGAGCAGCGAAGAGGTGGGAGAAGGGCAGGGAGGGAATGGAACAGGGTGGGGATGAGAGGATTGGGTCCCATCCCAGGATCAGCAGGGCTGGCTTTTAGCCAATGCGACCAATGTTATCACATTGGGCCCTGCGCTTTGGGGGCCCCCCACAGCAATGAAGAGAACATATGGACTGCTGCCGCCACCACGATCTCTATGGGCTGTAAGTCTGGAGGAGCAGAGCAGCTTTCCCTTGGCCCTTCCACCTGCCCCTGTCTCCGAACTGCCCAAAATGGGCCTTATGGAAGCGGTTGGCAGTGATGCCGTCATGTCATCACCAATTGTTTCCAGGTGCCACATTTTGCACACAGCACCACCAGCGCTCTTGTTGGTGAGTGGGGGGGGGGTGCACAGGGAGGTGGGGGTTGCGGGAATGCCCTGAATTGGGCCCTGCTGGCCCTGAGGATCAGCAGTGACAGCATGCGCCATATCCTATCCGCTTCCTAGGCCAGATTTGCTGACACAAATCCACTCGGACTTGCGCCAACAATTAAGCAGGCCCAGGCCCAATTAGACCCATTGTTGCAGCTGTGGCTTTTTTTTCTGGGCAAGTGGACAAATGTCCCTTGGTCTTGGGGAGACCTTGAGGCTACAAAATTCCCCCTTTGGATACAGCAAAAAGCTGCGCTGGCCCCATAGCATCAGAATAGGGGGATTTTGAGAGGATTTCAAGTGCATCATCAGCCCAAAATGGGCATAGATAGTCTTTATTGGGGGTGGGGAACAGCAGGCGTGCTCCAATCCGGATCAGGACGGTGGCATGGGAAAGGAAGCTTTAATGCTTCCCCCCTTCTAGAGTCCCACTCTAGATTGTCCCTTTCACGGCTGTTTGCCCCTGGAGGAAAGTTCTTGTTTCTGCTGCTTTCTTCCTAGATCAATGAGCAGCCACCGGGGTCCAATCTGCATCAGGACTGTAGCAGGGACAAAGGCTTGCAGACTCTGCTTCTCCCTGTTGGTTTTAGCAGAGAGCAAGAAGGAAGAGGCAGCAGCAGATGGCTGGACCACCTGAAAGGTAAGAAGCGAAGGCATGGGGGCAGTGATGGGATACGCAAATTGAGAAGGGGAACGCTGGGCGGGACTTAGGCGGGACTTACACATGATTGGCAGCCCATCCGCAGCGTTCTGCGGCTGCCCTGGCCTCGGGGGGGGGCTCCTGCTTGCCACGGAGGATGGGCAGGGGGCGCGCCAACCAGGGGCAGCCCCTCCGAGGCCAGGGCATCCGTGGAACACTGCGGACAGGCAGCCAATCACGTGGAAGTCCCACCTAAGTCCCGCCCAGCGTTCCCCTTCTCAATTTGCAGATCCCATCGCTGCATGGGGGGGGGGTTGCCTCCTTCTCGATCTTGTCTGCCTGGCTATGAGGAGGCAGAACCAAGCTCTGTTCTGGTTGCTCGTGGAAACAAGCAGTCAGAACAGGATCTCCTTGCTGCTGCTTCTTGCAGCTCCATAACCACCATTGCTCACAGTGGCAGCACTGAAGGATGAAGTGGACTGCCACTGTCCACACGCTCCCCGTGCTGGTTCCCAGCAAAGAAGAGGATCAGAGAGCTGATTGGAATGGGTGGATGTTCAGTGGGCCAGATGGGATAATAGGCAGACGCAGGGCACAGGCCAAAAGGAAGCAGCTTGGAGCAGTCAAAATTGGCCAAGGCTAAGCAAGGGCGACATCCCTCAGGGAGAGGCGTCCAAGCAACGGTGGACACACCTCCGAGATGGGCGTCACCCTTGCTCAGCCTTGGCCATCTTCAGCTGCTCCAGGCCTGGCCATTTACCCAAATCGCTTCTTCTTTAAAGAGAACTTTAAAACTCCGGAGCAAGCACATGGCCATGATTCTACCATGCAGCGCCCCCTTCTGGCCTGTTACCTGGTGTTTACTTACTGCCCTCGCCCCCTGCTTGCTACAATCTCTTTTATAACGTGATACTAAAATTTCTAACAAGTGATAAAAAAAAAAACGCCAAAAGAGTTACAAGAAGCAAGTTGCTGAAAATTGGAGATAGAGGAGATGCATCATTCTTTTTCATAACTCTTTTACTGTCAGTTTGCAACTCTTGCACTTTTATGAAAAGCTGCCTATTTTACGTTATACATCGTCCATGAATGATGATTAATTTCTCCATTTTGGCTCCCAACTCCAAGCAAATAAGCCATGGAGTTAATTTGATTTTTCTCCGTTGGTTCAGGGGAAAACATCTTTTCAGTTTTTGATAGGCTGTAATGTACTTAAAATCACCCCTCTTCCAATTAATATGCATGGTGATGAAAACAAAAGTGGCAAATTTGCTCATATCCATTAAGGCACCATTTTTGTTAATCAGAGAATTTTGAATTAGCCTCTCCCTTTTTTTTAAAAAATAACCATTTAAGTTTGCTTCTGACACTTTAATAAATGGGGACTGCTGGAGGTAACTGGATTTTTCCCCTTCCTATGCAGCCCCTCTAGCTGACACATGGCCATTTATTATTATATCTGTCACCCCCTACGTTACTTGGGACTAATTCTGATGAAGTGTTTTCAACCAGGGCACAGAGCTAGTTTTCCTCGGAGGAAAATGTTATGAAAAGGAATTTGCAAGGAAGGTAGATTAAATGCGCAGAGGAAAGACAACTGATTAGCTGCAAGACATGCTTCAGTTTTTGAGTTTATATTTCTTTTTTTTTATATAAAAAATGAAGCTATCAGCTTTAATTTCTGCACTGCCAAGTGCTCCCCAGCGGAGTTGGACAGAATGAAGTGGGACACACGGGAAAAGTGAAGTAGGATGGGTGGAAAGGGTGGAAAGAGACCACATTTTACGGAGAATAAACGCTTTGGAAGAAACACCAAAAAAACAGTGGGCAGATTTAGGGCTCAATCCTGAGCCCCCCCAGCATGGGCAGAATGAGCCTACCGCCTGTGCCGGTGTCCA
>JAJKFI010039395.1:0-17359 GCA_029204185.1 Lerista edwardsae | reverse complement strand
TCTCTCTCTCTCTCTCTCTCTCTCTCTCTCTCTCTCTCTCTCTCTCTCTCTCTCTCTCTCTCTCTTATAAGCAGCAAGCTGATATTCTTCGCTTTCAATGGCATTTCCAATTATCTTGTTGTGATGAACATGGATTCTCTGCTTCGTTTGTCTGCAGTCATCTCCCTGGTTGTTCATCACAACAAGATAATGCAACAAAATGCCTTAAGAAAACAGTGGTAGAGTGGATTGGAAGCTTCCTCCCCTCCTCTTGACAAATAACAGCCGCACTAATAGCTGACATTTTACAGCCTGGCTGGAGGCAGGTGTTAATGATGGTAATGTGACAGCCAGTTCCTTATCTGCTAGGTAATGTATTCCTAGCCCCAATTGCACACTTTGGAAAGCAAATTAGATGAACCTAGCAGGCCGTTTTAAAACAGACTAAAACATCTTAATTGGTAGGCACGGATTTCATCATTTTTTTCCCCAGCAGTTCACCCTACAACAATATTGCAAATGAATATTGGGTTCATGCTGTTTTATCAGGTGGGTATTACCTGCCAGAGTGGGTCTTTTTGCTCAGGGAAAAGCTCAAAGTACTTGTGAGCTAGCTGAACTGGACGCAGGGTCTGCAGCCTCAGGTTGGTCCAGCTCTGAACAAAGCTGGCCAGGTTGACAAAGGTGTACAAGCCGAGTCGATCATTCCCATAGTTAGACAGGTGAGTCATGAAGATGCTGATCTGAAAGGCAAGCAGATATAATGTTGTGAGTTGTAGGAGCAGGAGGATATCACTAGATGGCAGCAGCTGTATTTTCAACCTAGTATTCTGGAATTAGAGTTATTTAAAGTGTTCTACTCTGTTGCTCTGCAAAATTTGTGTCTGCAAATGAACAGCCTGGGTGGCCTAACACTGACCAAACCCCAAATGAACTTTCCGAACTTTTTTCATGTGTAGCACAATATGCTTTGCATTTTCCAGAAATTTTTCCCCCATGTCAATTGCCGGTGTCCTTGTATTAAGGGGCTGGGCTGTAGTTTTCAAAGCTGTCAAAGATGTTATTCACAAGCTTGTGAAATTCACAAGGATTCATGACTGCAAAGATGCACCATTATTTACACAAGTCCCTATTGCCAACTAGCTCAGTAATCAGCAATAGGAGGAGCGGTGTCTAAGCCAAGTCCCCTGCATTCTGCTTCTGCTGTTTTTCCAAGGTGCAAAGAATGTTGGAAGGCATGAGGGTCTCATAGCATTTGTTTACAATCCAAAAAAGCATGCGGCTACATAACAGGCTCCCTTGCCAATGTGGACTAGTTCTAGACTGGCACGGATCCTTCTTTTGGGAAATAAAATGAAAGCAGGCTGCAGGAACATTTTGCTTCTCAGCTCTCAGTCATCAGCACTGTGTGGTACTTACAACTGAGCAGGATTGGGGAGAGGCTGGAGCTTAGTCCATGGTTGGCATGAAGAACCTCCCAGGTTCAACCCATGGCATCTTTAAGCAGGGTTGTATGAATCTTTGGCAAGCCATGTAATAGTGTAGATCAGTGGTTCCCAAACTGTGGGTCGAGACCCACCAGTGGGTCGCAAACCAATTCAGGTGGTTCACGAAGCCTCTAGAGCAGCCATATTGACAATATGGGAAGGTGAGATGCTGGAAAGGGGGAGGGCTGTGTGGTTGTCCTACTTGTGTCAAGATTGTAAATAGGCTTCTTTTCCCTTTCTGATTCAGTTTGTTTGAAAATGGCTAAGAAATAAGCCAATTTATTGCTACATTCCCAGGAAAGCAGCAGGCTCTGGTGGTACAATGACAGCACTTCTGGCCATGACATCATTTCTGGTGGGTCCCAGACAGACAGTCTTTCGAAAAAGTGGGTCTGTGTGCTGGCCTCTCTGACTCCGAGAGTGGTTCACGCATACTTTATGGTGTCCCTTGTGCCAGTCAAACTTTGCTGGCCTAACTGTGCCGGCCTAACACCAGGTTAAGAATACCTCCTCAGACTCAGGCAAGTGCCACGATCTGCTGCCTGAGGACTGAGGACCAATTTGGCCAAGTTAATCAAATTGGCCTAAAGCCAGCCCTGACCCGAGTGTTGCCAAATTGAGAGCTGTAATACTGTTTTTTGATCATCCACGGTAAAGACCATAGTTGCAGATTATGAAGCACATAGACCCTGCTGCTAGAGTCCTTGATGTGAGTTGCCTGACTCCTTATACCAACCCACCGGAAAAATCACAAAATCCAGACATTCTCCATACGAAGTATATTCTCTCGAATATATGCATTTACAGTGGTACAATTAGCTCTGCCTAATTTGATGCATTTTCTCAAAGGGCCGAAATCTCTGGTGTACTCAAAGCTGAATTGTTTTACATTGTATGATATTTCATAGCTACGCACTATTCTGGGAGCCTTAATCTTTTAGCGTTTTATGAATTACCTCTCAAGACAGTGGCACTGATATGCTGAACTTTTATTTGAAGCTAATATGATTTCTTCTCCTATCTTCTCAACATTCTAGCTTTATTTCTCTTTGCATGATTATGGTTGTTCAGACAGTTACATCTCTTTCAAGTACCAACTGTGTAAAGGATAATTCACACAGAAATATCAAATTAACTTTCATGAGTGCAAAGGAGCTGCATTTCTTTTTCATTAAATGCTTTTTATTTGGCTTTATGTGGATTCAGTCTATCTAATGATTTGTTATTCCCCAACTTCCATACACTGGATTAACTAAAATTAAGATGTACCTGGAAAATGAGTTAATTACACAGTTATCAAGAGATAAAAAGAACAGTAACTCGTCATCATACTTTGCTTTTGTTTCCCATGGAATCATTCTTGGATTACTGAGACATTTGCGTTTTGTTGGGGAACGTGCAAATTAGCCAATTTCACCATTGCAATTAGGCAAAAACAATAGACAAACTAATGTAGCCATGATTGTACCCTTTGGATAGTGTTATGTGAAATAAAACATTGGAAACATCCCCCCCCCCAAAAAAAACCTTCCAAGAAATATTAAGATTTCCAGGTGACATATTTCTAGGAGTGGCAATTTGTTGTAGTCGGCTAATGGTATTTCAGCATGACAAACAAAAGCATATAGTGTATTGGAAAAGGCAGGAGATACCCCGAGGAGATAGGAAATGGTATCAGCAATGGCTCCTTGTCCCAGATTAGCCAGGGATTATACGGTTAACCCGCAAGGTCTTTGCAAGCCTCGTTAGCACAGCTGCAGGCTGATGAGGCCCCTGGCTATGAAGGGAGGCCAGCACAGGTGTAGATGGGTGTGGCTGATGAATTAAGGTCTGCCTAGCAACAGAAACTGATTGGCTGGCCTCAGTATAAAGTGGAAGGCAGGAGCTGGAGAAGAGGAGCTAGGTAGGTGCTAGAGGAGGGCACCAGGTAGGTGCTGGATTGCTAAAGAAAGGGAGGCACCAGGTAGGTGCTGGACAGGGGCACCTGGGAAGGTGCTGGAGGAGGGCACCAGGTAGGTGCTGGAGGGATGGATTGCTGGACTGGATAAGGTAAGGTTATTGTGGGGAATAACCATTGGGAACCGTTGTATGGCTGCCATGCCCCTGGAGCCACCAAGTGGAGGAGGCAGTTGTGGCTTAGGCAAGCTGACTGCCTATTGTTTGTTGGTGGGGTTTGTTGGTGCTAGATTTAGGGTAGTTGGGAGCTAAGCCAGTGATGAGGGCATTCTGGAGGAGGCTGGCTAGTCGGTGATCCCAAGCAAAGCTGCTGGAAGAGAGGAGGCCCAGTGGATGACTGAACCCCCTCCCTCTTGCCTATCTCTGAGGCTGCTCTGGAGGGGAAACTAGTTGGCCTAGTGTGGGCATTGGGGCCCTTGGGGAGGCCTGGAAGGGAATTTGGCAGAACATATAGTCAGATTCCAGCATCTATGCATGACAACGTTCCCTCGTTGTAGAGCCACTGTGGAGGCTGTGGCCACTAAGTTTCTCACACAAATAGCTGCTCACAGGCAGAGGGAGTGAGTCGCAGAGGAGGGGACTCAGAAGGCTTTGCTCCTTTTTTCATGAATGCAATTAAGTGACAGTTGAATTCCTTCTGCTCCCTGCCCCTAGTTTGTCCTGTTGTGACCCTGGTTTTCCCAAGCTTTTTTCAGAGAGTTTTTAGGATTTTGTAGTCTTTCTGGGCTTTTTCCATGAACACTTGGAAAGACCAAGCCCAGGTGATCTCACTCTCCTCTACTGGCATTGCTGAGGGGGGGGCTGGGGAGGTACTGTGCTCCTGGATGGCACTCTATTGGGAGTGGCAATGCCCCCTGCCCCCTCTCTGAGTGGCCCCCACTTCTTCCATTTTTTAAAAATTTGTACCAGCCTGGGCAGGTGGGAGAGGAGGATGAGCATTCTGGAGGCGGGGAGTGGCGTTTTTGGGAAGGGGAGGGTAGACTGGACCTGGGAGGGCACTGTTGACCTGCCTATTCCAGCCCAAGTTTGGATGGGACTATCAGTATTTTTAACCATACTTCACCATTGTTGCATTTACGCACCACTGATAACAAATATAGCCATTGTGGTGTCACCCCTTCCTGGGGTGTCACCTGGTGTGGTCAACCCACGCTCCCCAAAGTTATACCACAGGCTACCACTAAAAAGGGTAACCATACATAGCATCTATCCTGGGCACGGCTATTAGAAACACATGATGTCAGGCAAGTTGTCCTATATGTTATGAAGGACGAGGCAGGAACGTGGGATAGCTGGTTTTCCTGGGAGGCCTGCGTTTTTCCTATAACATCTGTGTTTGTCTGGCTTGGTGCTTCACTAGTCTTGAACGTCTACTGCAACCGCTGACTGAGAGGGCCACATTCACGCAGTCCTGCGTCGAGACACCTCAAGGGAGAGGCCATTTACGTGCTGTTTTCATCCGGCAATGCTGCCGATGCGCCACTCTTTTCACGGAGGGCTCACAGTGTTTAAGAAACATGTCCATTAGTTTGCTAAATTATTTAGAAGGTGAAGAGAGACGGAACGATGGAGGAGGCCTCCCTCCTGAGCCATCCACAGCCACATCCATTGTTTCATAAGAGGTCATTCGGGCCGCTTTCATCTTGCTGAGTCGCCTCGAAGCAACCTTTGGCCAGCTCTTTGGATTGTTTGCAATCGGCAGAGTCAAGCCTTGATTGGCAAGCATTGGAGGCTTCATGGCAAGATCACCGATGATATGCCTCTCCATTAGTATCCATAATCTAGGATACTACCAGAATTCCTAGAAATAATTGCTGCTGAAGAGCCATAAAACTATTTATAGGATGTCCTGTACAGACAGTTTTCCAGGAAAGAATTTCAACATTTTAGACTGAAAAAAAGCATATGAGAAACTTCTGCTCACACTTGTTTCAGCCTACCACTTTGTACAAATGCTACAGGAGCAGTGCACATGCAAATGGGGATGAACGTCCTATTTTTAGAGCCCGTCTTCCCCTTTTCAGTTTGGGCCTCATGACTTTTCCTTGCTGCAAGTCAATTTCACATTTAGGTGAGAGTGAATAAAGGTAATTCAAGCTAGAATCCCATACACATTTTCATGAGACGCACAGCCCAGTCCTATCTAAATCACTGCATGGCAATGCAACCACTTTGATATGGCTACTGCTATATTCCGTGGGGGATTTTTGGCAGCTAGAGGTCTCCTGGGGCTAAGAGGACATTTGTTCCCTCACTCCAAGGTAAGCCTCAGCAGCCTCAATGGGTCAACTTGAATCTGAATCAGAGCTATCATAACGTTAGCATAAATCCGAGTTGATCTGTAAGGCCCTTTATGGCTCGGGTCTGAGGTATTTGAGGTACCGCCTCCTTCCATATAATCCTACCCATACTCTTAGGTCATCTGGGGGGCCCCTTCTGACTGTGCCGCCACCAGGAGAGGTGAGAGGGATGGCGGCCAGGAAGAGGGCCTTCTCGGTGGTGGCCCCCCAAATTTGGAATACCTTCCCCTTAGAATCAAGAACTGCTCCCTCTTTAGCAATATTTCAGCAGGGGCTGAAGACTTTTTTATTTAAACAAGCCTTCAACTGTTGACAGACTGGCTGGCATTTTACATTTTTCATCTTATATTTTGAAGGATCCATGGGGCTTGCTTGTTTTAAATTTTTAATTGTTTTAATATTGTTTTTAACATTGTTTTAACTGTTATACTTGTGGTTTTTAAAGTGATGGTTTTAATGTAGTAAGCCGCCTTGGGTGCCCATGGGGCAGAAAGGCAGGATAAAAATTAAATAAATAATAGTAATAATCTGTGCAGGTGGATCAGGCCAGAGGCATGAGTTTTGATATGGTGCCCACCATCATAGCCAATCCTGCCCCTCCCAGGCCTGATCTGCTCATCCTGCCCCATCTTCTCCCCATTCCACCCCCTCCCTGCCATCCCTCTCCTGCCCCTGTGTTGGAATTATCTGGTCCGGTGGGCATCCCAATGGCCCCCAGCATGCACGGGATGATCCCAGTTTTCCTGCCACCGCACCGGCTCCCTGTGCTTCGTAGCGCTGTTGTGAAAATGTGCACTGACAGCCAACACATGTTCTGCTGGTGCACTGCTTACATGGAATTGGGCTGTAATTTCCACTATAGTCAATGAGACGTTCTTTGGAATGGACATGAATAGGATCGTGCTTTCAGTTCATGCAGCGGTTTTTCACTGCACGAGACTGATTGCTGCCAACTTAGATACAGAGTAATTGTGACGTAGCATGAGCCTACAGTATACATGTTTTCTCAGGAGAAGCGTCCTCCGAATTCAATGGGGCTGACTGCCAAACAAGTGTGAATCGGATTTAAGAAGGGTAGTTGTGTCAGTCTGTCATAACAAAAACCATCAAGAGTATGGCAGTATCTTAAAAATGTAGCACACTTATTTCAACAGAAGTTTTTGTGAATTAATGCTGCTCGTTGCATACATGATGTCTCGAAGTGCATCTGACGAAGCAAACTGACGTCCATGGTTTACAAAGAAATTAATCTTGTAGCATTTAAGAGACAGACTACAACACTCTCTAAACCTTGAACCTGGGATCAAGTTCTCATTCCTTTAAAACAGCACACTCTGAAACTTTCAAGCCACCTGTATTATATGTTTCAGGTGGCATTTGGGGTTTGGTAAATTGCTGTTTGTTACTTCCCGCTTTCCTTAAAAACAATCACACACATTTCGTTTGGCTGACAAAATGCAGCCAAAATTACATCCTACATCTGATTATTTACCGGTGTCCCAGAATCTTATTCACATTGTTTGGTGAGTGAATTATTAACAAATCGTAACTGTTTTGACTGGAGACAGATGAGCTTGCAAACACTGCTCTTCCTGAATAAAGATACCGGGCAGTGACTTCATTAAGGCAGCTTGAAGGGGGCAGCTGTTTGAACAGAGAACAGAAGGGCTCTTGCTATATTTCAACCAGTGATTGCCTGACAAACCGTTTTTCTTTTCCTTTCCAGCACAGGCCTGACTCATTAAAGGAAACAGCACATGCAAAACAGTGCAATTAATTTGAGGCCGAATGTATTTAGGCAGCACACTGAGGCAGGGGCAGCCCAACCATTAGGAAAGGTGATGCGGGTTGAATCAGCAGCAGGTTGTGGGGGGTGTGAGAGAATGCAGCGGATTCAAGGTTCCCTCCACCCCCAAGTCCGATACCGACACTGCCTCTCTCCAGCCTACTGTGGAGGTGACCTGCACTAATCTGCTTTCTGCTCATTGCAAGTGAGCAGAAAGTGGATCACCCATCAAGAGCGCAATCCTAACCTGGAGTTAGGCCGCACACAGTAGTGGGATCTGCAAATGAAGAAGTGGAATGCTGGGCGGGACTTAGGCGGGACTACCATTTGATTGGTAGCCCGTCCGTTCTGTTCCGACGCCCCCCGCTCGCCGCGCAGGCTGCCCTGGCCTCAGAGGGGGTGCCTGCTCGCCCGGGGGGGGAAAGGTGGCCTTCACCCTTCCCCCCCAGTTGAGCAGGTGCCCCCTCCGAGGCCAGGGCACCCCGTGCGGCGAGCGGAGGGGGGGCGTCGGAACAGAGCGGACAGGCAGCCAATCGCACGTAAGTCCTGCGTAAGTCCCGCCCACCGTTCCACTTCTTCATTTGCAGATCCCACTACTGGCTGCACAGTTAGGCCAGCAAAGTTTGGCTGGCACAAGGGACATAGTAAAGTATGTTTGGACTGCTCTTGGGGTCAGAGAAGCCAGCACACAGACATGTGCCTTCCTCCCTGACTCCGAGAGTGCTCCAAATACTCTTTACAGTGTTCCTTGTGCCGGCCAAAATTTGCTGGCCTAACTTCAGAGATGCATATTCTTCCTTCTTTTTAAGGGGGAAAGCTATTGCTAACTTGTCTTATGAACTGTGCTTTCTTTTAGGGAAACCGAGGGCCCAATCCTAACCTGGAGCTAGGTCAGCATAGTTAGGCCACCAAGGTTTGGCCGGCACAAGGGACACCGTAAAGTATGTTTGGGCCACTCTTGGAGTCAGAGAGGCCAGACACAGACATGCACCATCCTCCCTGACTCCAAGAGTGGTCCAAATGTGCTTTACGGTGGCCCTTGTGTGTATCGACGGCTAACAGTGTCACGGACGTGCTGTAAAGCATGCTGTAAAGCATGCCCATGCTGGGCTTTCATCCAGTTAGTGCCAGGCCCCAATGCCGGTGGATAGGATATCTGGCGCTCCAGCAGTGCCAGCTGCCGGTAAGCCTGTTTGGGGCAGGAGAGAGGGGCAGAACCCAGTGAAGGGAGGGAGGATCCTGCCTGCGAGGAGGTTGAACCCTGCAGTGGCTTCAGCCGCCAGATCTTATCCTGGCCTAGATCTTATCCTGACACAGGGCTGCTCAATTCACTACTGGCAAAACAGCTGGTGGTGACCCGAGGAGCCCCACTGTGGGCGGCAGGTCTTTCCCTGGGGAAGGGGACAAATGTCCCCTTCTTTCAAGGCACCTCTAGTGGCTGCCTGGCTGCCACAGGATGCAGCGGTAGCCATTTTGGTAGCGCTGCTCTAATGGGAGCCAGGCAGTTCAAGATTGGACTGTACCACTCACTCCCCTTCCATTCCCCTCCCCTCCCATTCCCCTCTCCTAGAACAACTTGCAACCTGAAAGGTCTCTGTTAGGATCCCTCTCAGAAGAGCATCTGCAGAGTGAGGAAACTGACAATCCACTGTGTTCCTCAACGACAAAGGAAACCTCTAGCAGCCAAAATTCCCCTGCAGGATGCAGCGTAGCTTGCACAGGTGCTGCTGCATCACCGCATGGGAATTTAGTTAGGATTGGGCTGACATGAACTTCCAGGCCTGCTATCCATATTGTTTGCTTGATAGGTTTTGCTGTCTGTAACAAAAGCCATCCAGGCAGTTTATAATTTCTCTTGGAGAAAGTGTTAAATTATTTCTTCTTCTTTTTCTTTAAAGCACAACCATTGCTCCTTTCCTGCACCTGTTACACAAACTGTAGCCAATAGGACTTTTTCTTGCTGTAATGTTTTGTGTCATTTTTTAAAACGCCTCCTCAGTTTTCTATGCTTTGATGCATCAAGCATGGAGAGACAGGAAAACGTTTCAGGGTTTGAATTCCAGATGTCACTCAAGGGGAAAATGGAAACTTCTGTTGCATTTGTTCTAGTTTTTCTGTACCAGGAGTTTTTTCTCAGGGTGCAATCCTTAGGCCAGCACAGGTTAGGCCAGCAAAGTTTGACCGGCACAAGGGACACCATAAAGCGCATTTGGACCACTCTCGGAGTCAGGGAGGATGGCGCACGTCTGTGTGCTGGCCTCTGACTCTGAGAGTGGTCCAAACATACTTTATGGTATCCCTTGTGCCAGCTAAACTTCGGTGGTCTAACTGTGCCGGCCTAACTTCAGGTTAGGATTGGGCTCTCAGTCATCTCGGTCCTCTGAACACCACCCACCACATTCCAGGATTCTCCTCAGTTTGTGGCTTGGGATTTCTCATGCATCAGTCCTGTCATTTTGGTCACCAGCTGAACTGATGAATTTGGTGAGTGTGGGAGAGGGCTGAACTTCCTTTCTCCTCATTCAAATATGGAATATCTGCCTTACAAACCTGGGGACCATCATGGAACGAAGACCATACCATGAAATAACAATTCCTTTGACAACAGGCAAACGCAAGAAGAGAAAAATGAATACATGGATAGACCTCGGGGTCTTTCTCATGTATTTGCTTGCTGCGGGAAAGGCAGGGTATACATTCTTCAAATAAAGAAAAATAAATTACGTACAATATGACCTGTTAAGGCATCATGTCACAGAATCTGAGACTACACATTAGAAACACATTAGTATTTGCTACACTTCCTGTTTCCTTATGAGCATTTCAAGAAAGTATTTTTAAGAGAGAGCGACATCTGCTCAACACCCCTACACTGCTTGGGCATTGACCTTACATGACTGTTCTGCAACCAAAGAAAACAAAATTAACTTTTCAATGAACTCTCTCTGGGTGGAAATTCCAAGACTTCCCAATTAGCAGTACCAAGAACTATTTCAAAGCACATGCAGTTCATAAATTTATATCCTCAGATTCATGCAGTTAGACATTTATCATTTCCTTTTTCGAAAAAAAGAGCCCAACAGTACTACTTTTTATCCCCAATGCGGCTTCTCTCTGTGGGGATAGGACAACAATTTTAAGCACTTGTGATGTTCAAGTGTGCCTCTTAAACTGATTTTTTTTTAAAAAAAAAAATTATCATGTGAATTTGGCTTGAAGAATTCATGATAGTACCAGTAATTAATGTAGACCCCCCCCTTTAACAATATGTCTCAAACCAGTGCAGATTCCTGGTGTTATAGTCTAATACTGGTAGTTCATTCTTGTCATTGTATTTAGAAATTTTTATCTAGAGTTTCCGTAAGGTTTCCATAAGATTAGATTTCTCAGTTTGATCAGAGAGAAGGAAAAAAAAGCCAGGATAAAAACGGAGGAAGGATAAGGGCAGAGCCTGTACAAAATTGTCCTGTCAATTGTATCCTCCCTGCCTCAAACAGGCTACAAAATCTGTCAACTGGCTACATTCATGTTATTCCTTCTTGGCATGTGTAAATTATAGAGTGTTTGCTGTACACCTTTTGGGTAGCTGGGTCTGACAGGTTAATTGCCCTTTATCGGGAATTATAAAAACCAGAATGCTCCAAAAAACAGAACTTTTTTTGGGCACTAATACGACACAACATGACATTGTGCACTGGCTGGCATGCATTCATAACAGCACAAGAAACCATGGTTCAGCGTACATAAACTGTGTTTCACACACAACATTATTAAACATAAGAACATGCACCTGGCATTCTAAGGAAGCCAGGAAGTTGCACGCACCCATCACTGTTTATAACCCGTGGTGGACTTTTCTTCCAGAAACCTGCCGAATCTCCTTTTTAAAGACATCCAGGCCACACACCATCACCACATCCTGTGGCAATGAGTTCCATAGAAATGTTTTGGTCTCATCCCAAAGGTATGTCATTATGTTTATGTAAATACTAGCCTTTTGTTACCTGGTGTTGCACGGGTAACAAATTATCCCAAGCTTCTAGGCGACCCCGGAACTATGGATTCGACACTAATGTTGGCCGTTTTTGAGTATTTTTACATGGCACCTCCTTTGCACCCCCACCCCTAGGGGTGCTAGGGGTGTCGTACCCCCCATGGTATTTGCCAGGTTTGGTGTCAATCACTCCAGGTGTTCCAGCAGGGCATGGTGGATGTTTTGTTTCGCACCCCTTCTCACCCCCCCCCACGCTGAGAGGGGCCGAACCGGACTCAGACGGCATCGGGAGCATCGCTGCATGTCTCGGCGACCCCTGAAACTACGGATTCGACACCAATGTCGGCTGTTTTCAATCATTTTTACGCAGCACCCCTTGCACACCCCCACCCAAGGGGGCGCTAGGGGGGTCTGACCCCCGCAGTGTTTGTCGCCAGGCCGCAAGGCGTACGTGTGCTGAGTTTGGTGTACGTCGCTCCAGGCATTGCGGAGTCTATGTGGAACACACACACACACACACACACACACACACACACACACACACACACACTCCTTAGAGTCCAAAAATCCAGCAAAATCCAAAATCTGGGTCACTTCAAGTCCCAAGCATTTTTTTTTTTGGTGTGTATGTGTATTTCTGATTGTTTGCATCCAGTCCAGATGCTCCAGTACTTTGGGGCTTGCATGCAAGTCTGTCTTCCTCTAGGTAATAAAAAACCCAGCTACACCACAGAACGTTTCTGTGGTTCAGGCAGTAAGTAACATGGAAAACTGATGAAAATACACTTTGCTTTTCGCATTTGTGAATATAATGCAATTATTTGTTGGCTTGAATAAATTCTGTTTTACATGGGCAAATTTATAACAGGCAAAGATCCCTGTCAGCATTCATTGCTTCTGAAGCTGAATTATCAGTTTGGTGCAGGGTCTATGGGAGACTAAGAATTACTGCCCAGGCTACAGTTCTGATCCAAGCTGTGGCACTTTAATTTCCTCGTGTAGCTTTGTCAATATATCTAAAACCCTGTAAAGTCTTCACTATCCTAACCCTTGGTAGAATTTCAGGAAAACAGTCCTATGTGATACACAGGAGTGTTAGCAGTGGTGTTCCTACAAGGGGAGGCAAAAAGCCCTCCCCCTCACATCCAGAGCCATTTGTGGACTGGCGAATGGCTCTGCCATCAGAACAGTCCTGAGCTAGAAAACCAGCAGAGTGTAGCAGGAAGTGCCAAAGGATCTCTGAATGCTGAAGATACCTTCCAGAGCCTGCATGGACCTTCAGAATGGCACCTGTTGACCAGCACAGATCCCTGGTAGAAGCTTCTAAAGGCCCCTGAAGCCTCCAAAAAGTCTTTGCATAGTGGATAACGAGAACAGATAATGAGAGGAAGGTAGTATTTCTGCCCCCCCACAGATAAGCAGATCGCAAATTCACATATAAAGAGAACTGGCTGTAATCTCATTGTGTCTAAACCTGATTTGTTTCCCCTTTAGATTCAAGGGATGCATCAGTAAAACTTGTGTTTTTTTAAAGAATGCAGATTCAAACTGAGGAATGTTCCTTGTGAAATTATTTGATCTCAAAACACATTGCTTGTAAAAGAAAAAAATCAAAGCAACTATTGAAAACTGCATTGGCAGGATAAATTTCCCAACCACTCTTCATTAAAAACAATGTTTGAAGTCCTGGGTGTTTGTTTCAACATTGTTGAAATGGAATTTCAGCATTTGTATAAAATAACTTCCAGTCTTGTGTTGAGCAATTCATTTTAAGACAGCTAAATGACATACCAAATATGAAATATTACCCAACAGGGATCCGTGTTTAGATGTTAATTAAATAGCACTGCTATGAAAATGAAAGTAATTTCCCAAATGAGTTCAGGAGAAGGGTAAGCACATGTGTGTTTAAAAAATAGTCATTGAAATTTTCCATACAGCTTCTGTTTTACTGTGCTGGCAACAAACGGCTTTTTGCAGAAATTATAACATCCATGTGTCAAGCAATATTAAATCTCAAAGTTGTGAAAACCCGAAAGGTTAACAAGATAAATAACTTTTGAAGTATGTTTCTTGAAGCTATGCAATACCTTTATACTTATGGTCCTTGCCTATGAAAAAGAAACCATGCTTATCAAGAATTTTTGGCAACAATTAAACGGTGTTTGGATTGGGAATTCAACAAAACAGGAAGAAGGAACATTAGCCGTGGTAGTGCTGTGGGCAGGGGATAGAGGACTTCCTGTCTACCTGTTTGTTGCACTTATTGCCAAACTGTACGTGACATTAACAGATAGATAGATAGATAGATAGAAATTTATTTGTCATTGTACTCAAGGTATGAGAACAACGAAATGAGATGCTCTTCACATCATACCACTGGACAACACCAAATAACATATACAAATAACAATTAAAACAACACTAAAAAAATATGGATATAGGTACCATACAACCATGAGGTACCATACAACCAATTCAAAATTCTGCATTTAGCCTGATCACCGCACTCGGGTAAAAACTATATTTAAATCTACTTGTCCTAGCTTTCAACACTCTATATCTTTTTCCTGACGGTAAGATCTCAAACATCGAGTGACCCGGATGTGAAGAATCTCTCAAGATTTTTTGTATCTTCCTACTACATCCCATATTATACAAATCCTCCAGTGAGGGAAGAGGACATCCAATGATCTTTTGTGCCCTCTTTATCACTCTTTGGATATCCTATTGTGAATCCTATTGTGCCTCTGGGCTGGTGGAGCAAGTACTCTGCCGGAACAGACTATCACAAACATGCCAGGACGCATGAGTTGGATTTAACAGCGCTGGTGGGAAGGCCTGTGCCATCCCACTGGCTCCAGAGCAGGACAAAGTGACAATGGAACAGGTAAGCTCTGTGCTGAGCAGCGAAGAGGTGGGAGAAGGGCAGGGAGGGAATGGAACAGGGTGGGGATGAGAGGATTGGGTCCCATCCCAGGATCAGCAGGGCTGGCTTTTAGCCAATGCGACCAATGTTATCACATTGGGCCCTGCGCTTTGGGGGCCCCCCACAGCAATGAAGAGAACATATGGACTGCTGCCGCCACCACGATCTCTATGGGCTGTAAGTCTGGAGGAGCAGAGCAGCTTTCCCTTGGCCCTTCCACCTGCCCCTGTCTCCGAACTGCCCAAAATGGGCCTTATGGAAGCGGTTGGCAGTGATGCCGTCATGTCATCACCAATTGTTTCCAGGTGCCACATTTTGCACACAGCACCACCAGCGCTCTTGTTGGTGAGTGGGGGGGGGGGTGCACAGGGAGGTGGGGGTTGCGGGAATGCCCTGAATTGGGCCCTGCTGGCCCTGAGGATCAGCAGTGACAGCATGCGCCATATCCTATCCGCTTCCTAGGCCAGATTTGCTGACACAAATCCACTCGGACTTGCGCCAACAATTAAGCAGGCCCAGGCCCAATTAGACCCATTGTTGCAGCTGTGGCTTTTTTTTCTGGGCAAGTGGACAAATGTCCCTTGGTCTTGGGGAGACCTTGAGGCTACAAAATTCCCCCCTTTGGATACAGCAAAAAGCTGCGCTGGCCCCATAGCATCAGAATAGGGGGATTTTGAGAGGATTTCAAGTGCATCATCAGCCCAAAATGGGCATAGATAGTCTTTATTGGGGGTGGGGAACAGCAGGCGTGCTCCAATCCGGATCAGGACGGTGGCATGGGAAAGGAAGCTTTAATGCTTCCCCCCTTCTAGAGTCCCACTCTAGATTGTCCCTTTCACGGCTGTTTGCCCCTGGAGGAAAGTTCTTGTTTCTGCTGCTTTCTTCCTAGATCAATGAGCAGCCACCGGGGTCCAATCTGCATCAGGACTGTAGCAGGGACAAAGGCTTGCAGACTCTGCTTCTCCCTGTTGGTTTTAGCAGAGAGCAAGAAGGAAGAGGCAGCAGCAGATGGCTGGACCACCTGAAAGGTAAGAAGCGAAGGCATGGGGGCAGTGATGGGATACGCAAATTGAGAAGGGGAACGCTGGGCGGGACTTAGGCGGGACTTACACATGATTGGCAGCCCATCCGCAGCGTTCTGCGGCTGCCCTGGCCTCGGGGGGGGGCTCCTGCTTGCCACGGAGGATGGGCAGGGGGCGCGCCAACCAGGGGCAGCCCCTCCGAGGCCAGGGCATCCGTGGAACACTGCGGACAGGCAGCCAATCACGTGGAAGTCCCACCTAAGTCCCGCCCAGCGTTCCCCTTCTCAATTTGCAGATCCCATCGCTGCATGGGGGGGGGGGTTGCCTCCTTCTCGATCTTGTCTGCCTGGCTATGAGGAGGCAGAACCAAGCTCTGTTCTGGTTGCTCGTGGAAACAAGCAGTCAGAACAGGATCTCCTTGCTGCTGCTTCTTGCAGCTCCATAACCACCATTGCTCACAGTGGCAGCACTGAAGGATGAAGTGGACTGCCACTGTCCACACGCTCCCCGTGCTGGTTCCCAGCAAAGAAGAGGATCAGAGAGCTGATTGGAATGGGTGGATGTTCAGTGGGCCAGATGGGATAATAGGCAGACGCAGGGCACAGGCCAAAAGGAAGCAGCTTGGAGCAGTCAAAATTGGCCAAGGCTAAGCAAGGGCGACATCCCTCAGGGAGAGGCGTCCAAGCAACGGTGGACACACCTCCGAGATGGGCGTCACCCTTGCTCAGCCTTGGCCATCTTCAGCTGCTCCAGGCCTGGCCATTTACCCAAATCGCTTCTTCTTTAAAGAGAACTTTAAAACTCCGGAGCAAGCACATGGCCATGATTCTACCATGCAGCGCCCCCTTCTGGCCTGTTACCTGGTGTTTACTTACTGCCCTCGCCCCCTGCTTGCTACAATCTCTTTTATAACGTGATACTAAAATTTCTAACAAGTGATAAAAAAAAAAACGCCAAAAGAGTTACAAGAAGCAAGTTGCTGAAAATTGGAGATAGAGGAGATGCATCATTCTTTTTCATAACTCTTTTACTGTCAGTTTGCAACTCTTGCACTTTTATGAAAAGCTGCCTATTTTACGTTATACATCGTCCATGAATGATGATTAATTTCTCCATTTTGGCTCCCAACTCCAAGCAAATAAGCCATGGAGTTAATTTGATTTTTCTCCGTTGGTTCAGGGGAAAACATCTTTTCAGTTTTTGATAGGCTGTAATGTACTTAAAATCACCCCTCTTCCAATTAATATGCATGGTGATGAAAACAAAAGTGGCAAATTTGCTCATATCCATTAAGGCACCATTTTTGTTAATCAGAGAATTTTGAATTAGCCTCTCCCTTTTTTTTAAAAAATAACCATTTAAGTTTGCTTCTGACACTTTAATAAATGGGGACTGCTGGAGGTAACTGGATTTTTCCCCTTCCTATGCAGCCCCTCTAGCTGACACATGGCCATTTATTATTATATCTGTCACCCCCTACGTTACTTGGGACTAATTCTGATGAAGTGTTTTCAACCAGGGCACAGAGCTAGTTTTCCTCGGAGGAAAATGTTATGAAAAGGAATTTGCAAGGAAGGTAGATTAAATGCGCAGAGGAAAGACAACTGATTAGCTGCAAGACATGCTTCAGTTTTTGAGTTTATATTTCTTTTTTTTTATATAAAAAATGAAGCTATCAGCTTTAATTTCTGCACTGCCAAGTGCTCCCCAGCGGAGTTGGACAGAATGAAGTGGGACACACGGGAAAAGTGAAGTAGGATGGGTGGAAAGGGTGGAAAGAGACCACATTTTACGGAGAATAAACGCTTTGGAAGAAACACCAAAAAAACAGTGGGCAGATTTAGGGCTCAATCCTGAGCCCCCCCCAGCATGGGCAGAATGAGCCTACCGCCTGTGCCGGTGTCCA
>JAJKFI010039394.1:0-38345 GCA_029204185.1 Lerista edwardsae | reverse complement strand
GTTAGGATTGTGCCCAAAGAGTCCTCAAGTCAGGTTCTGTGTGATTCCTGGAATAATGTTGTTGCTTGCGGAGTTCAACAATCGACCATCCAACAAGCTGAACCAACTAGGGACATAGGAGCAGGATTGTGCATGGGTATAATGCAGCAGTTTCAAACATATGGCTTGCAGGCCAGATACGGCATGTGGAGCTCTTCCACGGAGGTAGGAACCTCGGGGTCACCACATACAGTCCTGCTTGCCCCGCAAGCATACTGGGCATTCCCTGGACATGTGGAGAGAAAACAGGTGAATCATCTTCATGAGACTTCTGGCCTTCAGAATGTCTGCTGAAGGGCTAATAGTGTCTCTTCTAACTAATGAACCAGATTAACAGCCCAGTCCTAAAATGCCTGGGCACCATGGGCACAGTGGTAGCCAAATGGCTACAGCTGGCATCTAGTGGCAGTCAGGCAGCTGCCAAAGGCACCCTTCATCCCCTTCCCCCGGGCAAGTCTGGAGGCCTGCCTATGAGTCTCCTCAGGTCTCCGCAGGCTGCGACATCAGAGCCAACTTGTACTGCCTGTGCTGAGCCTGTTAGAATTGGGCTGTAAGACTGAAATTGGTATTTTAGGCAATCCTATTTGGCATGTTGTGATGGCGTGAACCCACACTTTTCTTTATGATAGTTGAGGTTTTGCCGCTGAAATTTGGAAACTCTCCAAAGTCTTTTCAGTACAGTCTTTTTGAGAGTTGAGTGATCCAAGAAGAAGTTCAGCTAAATTGAAGAGTCCCTGATTTTCCAACACACTGTCTAGCATCTGAGATCCCCTTAAGATTGGAAACCCACTGAGCAAGAACTGTATCCCTTCAGCACAAAATCACTGTTAACCAGAGCTAAAGTAGCAGAAGAGAAAGCAGTTGCTATACTGCCTCCTACACATTTCAATATACTTATACTGATGGGCTTACATACTGTAAGCATTACTTATGAGGATCTATGGGAACATGCCTTTTTGTCCTTCCATCATTTTTTGTTGAACAGATTTATTTATACTTAAATTTTTTAATTAGCAAGTAATCACAATGACCAAAGCCTGTCATTCAGTTGAAAATGTAGCATTCTGCTGATTTGAATTCTTCAAGCAAATCTAGTTGAAGAAAAAAGAGTTTTGCATGTTATCTATCATCAAACTATTGCCATTCCTACTAATTTTGAAACACTCTTGTTGGCTGGCATTGCATTATTAGCTGCTAAGTTATTAGCTGTTAATTATTAGCTGTGATAATGATAAAACAATGTCTTATTCTGCAGTACTAGCCTGGAATCAATTTTTTTTGGATGCCTGAGCTTCCACCAGAATCACTGCAGTCTCTGGTGCAAACATGGAGCTCCTGTGCATTCTTGTTGCTTCCTCGTTCTATTAAACCGGAAAGGATTACAGTATGCAAGTTTCAAGAATAGGGATGAGTGTAGCTGTGTGCCCTGGTATCTGTGGGGGACGTGCACCTGCCCTCCTGCATGGAACCAGGAACTGTGGATATGGGGAACTTCCCGCACGCCCAATTACCAAATTTAGAGCTCAATTCTAAGTTGCGCTGGAATGGCGAGGCAGGTGGGCCACATTTGCACCCCTGCCCGAGGAGAGGCTCCAGTGTCCCATGCGTTTCCTTGGATCTGCACCTGCTAAATAGCAGGTGCAGAGCCAAAGAGGCCTCGTGGCCCGAATCGGGCCTGTGCGGCCTGGGGACAGAGCCTTGGATGAGGCCTACCAGCCTCATCCCTGCACCCCCAGCCACTCCCCGCCCAGTTCCTCCTTCCCACTCCCCTCCCTCCTCCCAGAACCACCCTTGCACCAGCCGAGTTCGTCCCCTTTCCCCGCAGTAAGGGCGTAGGGCAGCAGATGGGTCTCCTCACTTCTGTGCCGGCTAAATAGCCAGCACAGAAGTGACGGGCTCCGAGTCAGTGGTGTCAGCCTACCGGTTCGCTGGGCGGAGTTTTCGCGGTCGCTGGGCGGGTTTCCACGGTGATCGGCAGTGTGCTCGCTGCGTTCCATTGCGTAATGGCGAAAGCCCGCCCGCTGCAGCGAAACCCGACCGCGAAAACTCCGCCCAGCGAACCGGTAGGCTGACACCACTGCTCCAAGTAATTCATGGGCTGTGAAAATCAACTTCAGGTCTGCATTTATGATGAATAACATGATTTTTTAAATCTGCAAACTAGGTTGTTTTAGGGGGTGGACAGCTGCCATGCACCAAGGCCTTCAGAAGAGTCCACTGTACGTCCTTGAGACCACTTTTGTTCCATCACTTTCATGGGTTGATGGTAAAGTGACTTCCCAATTGCGTATTGTGGAATGTTTAATTCTGCCTGCTGTATTCATTTACTTTGTTTCTTGTACTGTCAAATATGGAAAAGCTCTTAGGCTTTTGGGGAGGTAGACACATACTGGGAAAACACAATTATCCTACCAACTGTTTTCAGCAATTCAAAATGAGCTTCGGCAGCATGTGAGGTGGCAGGCGGTTTACTGCATGGCAAAAAAGTGTTCATGATTGCATGCCCATTTTCCTCTATGTACAGGAGACACATGATACATCCTACCCCACAGACAGAGATGTAGAGCGCAATCCTAAACTGGAGTTAGGCCGGCATAAACTAAGCCAGCAAAGTTTGGTCAGCACAAGGGCCACCACAAAGCATGTTTAGACTACTCAGGGAGGGACTCATGTTTGGAGTCAGGGAGGATGGCTCACGTCTGTGTGCTGGCCTCTCTGACAAAGAGAGTAGCCCAAACATACTTTACGGTGTCCCTTGTGCTGGCCAAACTTTGCTGGCTTAGTTTATGCCGGCCTAACTCAGTTTAGGATTGCGCCCTTAACTTCTGGAGACCTGAGGTGGGAGCTAAGAATGAGGTCTGGATGGAGCTGAGGTCTGGACAGGTCTGGAAGGTCCACAGCCCCATCTGCAGGCCTCCCCGAAGCGGAATGAAGTCCTGTTTTTTTTGCACTGAAATAACTTCCTGTTTTCATGCAAAACCAGGAAGTGCTTTCCATGTGAAAAATGGGGCTTTATTCTGCATCAGGGAGGCCCACAGACCACTCTGGACCTCAGCACAATCCCCAGGTAAGCGCTGAAACCCCTGGGTGTCCTATGGTGCCAAAATTGTAGAGGCATGGTTGGAACACCCCTGCAGCCCCAGGCCCCACCCCGCTACTACTAAGTACATTCTCAACATCCGAGTAGGACGTTGGGAACCACTGTGCTGCCCCACACAGTGATGCTGGAATATAGTCTTAGGGCACAATCCTAACCTGGAGTTAGACTGGCACAAGGGCCACTGTATGGACCACTCTCGGAGTCAGGGAGGATAGCACATATCTGTGTGCTGGCCTCTCTGAATCTAAGAGTGGTCCAAACATACGTTATTGTGTCCCTTGTGCCGGCCAAACTTTGCTGGCCTAACTGTGCCAGCCTAACTCAGGTTAGAATTGCGCCCTTAGCCAGAGAACCAGAGAAGGAGCAATTCTCGGTCTCCATTCCAAAAGCCAGACTCCCCTCCAAGCTAGTTTTCCTTTGATATGTCAAGCTGAAACATCTGTGTTTCTGACAGTTAAATGAAGTACTTATTATCAAAGGCTAGAAGTACAATTTCCCCCCTCCTTTCTTCTTCTTCTTATTACTGTGATAATTGTGTGGAGGAAATAGTTCCAAAGCTTACCAGAATAATCCAGGTTGTTCCTGCCTGTAAGTGCGTTTCTGTTTTGGTTTTAAGTATAGTTAAAAAAAGAAAAAAGCAGTGTATGCAATTGATTTCAGCTTCCTGAAGAGGCTGGTAGTGTGATCAGAAAGGGGCAAATTGAAGTGCAAATGGACAACATTCCATTTGGCATGGGTACTAATAGCAACAATGTAGAGTATTTTATGTAAGAACAGAGAAAGGTCACAGGAATATAAAGAATGACTCTTCGGTGGCTGCAGATTTACTCAGTGTGCCTTTGCCATTTCCACAAACTCGAGTTATAATTTGATAAGAAGCTGACACAGAGAAAGGCTGAGTGAACATGCTGAGGGCCATGACCATTTTGGGACTGTGGCTATTGTCCCACCAACTATTCATTCACATGTTTGCACCTCTATTAATGAGAGCAGAGTTAAAGAGGACTAGCACCTTGAACTGTTGGTTGATGGGAGGAGTGCCACAAAGGGGTGCTTTCTGTTCCTTTGTAAGATGCCACTTTAGAAATCAATGCAGGGAGGAACTGTGGTGGGATGTCCCCACTTGACTAGACTGTCTATAATCCTCTTATAGCAGAAAAGTGTGGCATGCATATGTTTGTTTAAAGAGACTGAGCAGGTAGAAATAAAGCTAGCACAAATACGGTGGCACAAGTACACTGGGTATTCATGGGAGGCATGGTTAGTGTACATGCCCAATTTCAATAATGCAGTGGTTCCCAAACTGTGAGCCATGGCTCCATGGGGAGCCACAGAAACCAGCTAGGAGAGGCACAGGATCCTCACAAACCACCCATCGCCTTATACAATATATAGGATTTTAGCCCTAATGGGCAGCCTTTGTCAATGGTCCAGTAGGTCAAGGAAGCCACCAGTTGAAAAGGTTTTGGAACAACTATCTAAGGAGATAGGGCTGGGATCAGTGGCGTCATCCTACCGGTTCGCTGGGCGGAGTTTCTTCGCTCGCTGGGAGGGTTTCCGTGGTGATCGGCAGCGTGTTCGCTGCCTCCTGTTGCGTAATGGCGAAAGCCCGCCCGCCGATCACCACGGAAACCCTCCCAGCGAGCGAAGAAACTCCGCCCAGCGAACCGGTAGGATGACGCCACTGATCCCAGCCCTATCTCCTTAGATAGTTGTTCTAAGCCACTGGCTGGGATGCACATGGAAAAGGACCTTCTCTGTAGTAGCCCTCTGGGCTTGGAATGTTTTACCAAGAGATAGAGCCCTACTTTCAAAGAGCTGCTAAAAACTCATTTGTCTGGTGACTTTGGTACTGTGACTATCATGGAAGACTGCTGCTCCTTGCAACTGGATTTGCTTTCTGTTAGTTTTTCTGTGGTTGTTTTACTGTTTTCTATGACATCATCCTTTGCCCCAGAATTACAAGGGGACTGGTGGGATATAAATGCAAATAAGGGAGAAATCATCCTGAAGACACTGTAGTATAGCTAACATTAATATTCTCTGCACCACAGCTGTGGTACAAAGGCAAGGTAGGAGATTTTTTTTTTAAAAAAAACCCAACTTCATGGAATAGGAGCCTTTAAATCCTGGACTGTTTGTCAGTAAGAGAGGCCAGGTGAACAGACACAGATGGAAAGAGAAACAGAGAGCATTGTGTAGCTGGAAATGCAAAAGTGGCAGAGCAACCACAGCAACAATGCTCATGGCACAGATTAGAGCAGGGGTCATTTCATGCAGCAGGCCGAATAGCATTTATGATGCCTGCTGAGAACAGGAAGTAATGGCATTAAGCAGGAAGTGATGTCAATAAGCAGACCATGGCCTGAAATCAGCACTTCCCCCCCCCCTCAGGAGCTCATGATCAGCGAATAGAATATATGTAGAACATATTTTCAAGGTATCCCAATTGTCATGCAGGCTGCCCTTTCAGCAGTGACACCACAGCACAGCTCGGCAGCTGGGAGCAGCTGATGGTGGTGCTGAGAGAGCCCTAGGACCAGTGGTGTCATCCTACCGGTACGCTGGGCGGGACATCCGGGCGATCGGCAGCCCGCCCGTTGCGTACTGCAGCGTTATGCCGTTTGCGTAACCAGTTACGCCGCTTGCGTACATTACGCAAATGGTGTAACGCTGCGGTATGCGACGGGAGGGCTGCCGATCACCCAGATGTCCCGCCCAGTGTACCGGTAGGATGACACCACTGCCTAGGACCAGAGAAGGAGCTTCTGCAGGCTGCATCCAACCTCCGGGCCTTATGTTTGACACCACTGGATTAGAGAGCTTTAGAGCCCTTAATGATACACTCAGAGTCTACACACAATACACAATATTGTAGCAGAAATGTTTATTCGGTTGGAGTGAGAAGAGACAATTGGGGTACACACAGTCCATTCCCTCAATAAACAAAAAAGCTAAAAATACTCCAGAGTCATTGGAAATCGTTAGGTTCACCAGTCCCAACCTCCAGACCGTATCCAGGCAAACAGGATTTGCAAGAATCAAATAAAAAATAATCCGTTTTCAAGACCGTTAATATCTATGTCCATTCCAGCATTACTTTCCAGTGGGGATTTTGTGTCACTTGTGAGCCTTTGTTCATTGTTGTAGTTGCTAGCAGTGAGGCAGGTGCATCCAGTCCTTGAGCCCACACTTTAGAAATTGCGTGGAAGGGATGCAGCGGACGAAGAGAGAAAGAAATCAATGTTAAAAAGTCATAATTATTCCCTCTGAGGGCATTTGCTGTATTACAGACTACTATTGGATTTATAGTTTAAATGTCATAGCTTTCCCCATGGCCTTGGTGAGGATGCTGAGAATTCTCTGTTAATGCAATTCCCGTATAGAACAATAGTTTTGGGGGCTATGCTAACCTAGCTCCAGGTTCGGATTGCACTCTTAAACTCATTTAAGTACGTGATGTAGGTACACCTTTAAGATAAAAATCCCCTTCAACGTCTGGAACAGCTATATAGTTGGTAACGTACGCAAAAATGGTGAGAAAAGTTAAGGAAAATAATGAGAATATTAAGAAACCTTGCAAGAAACTGTGAAATGTGAAAGCCTTTGGGGAAAAGAAAAGGGATGTTTTATTGTAATGTTTCCATTACAGGATGGAAACAAGTCTGATTATGGGACTGCAACATTTGCAGAAATGCTCAGTAAAGGAGAGGCTGCTGCTGCTGTTTTTTAATGTTTAGTAATGCCAAAATCACGACTGAGTAACTGTACCCTGCAGGATCACTTACACCGCTGGCACAGACACTAGTCTGTAGTAATCCCTTATGGGAGAAAATGCATGCTGCTAGATCACATTAGGTGCTTGTGAAACATTACATGAAGAAAAAGAAAATTCCTTTTATTTTAGATGTGTAGCATTATGCCTAACAGCAATGTAGCAAATCTCCGTTTCCCAGAGAAAGAACACATTCTTCATTAATGCGATAGTGAACGATGAGACTTTCACAGGAGGAAGTAGCATTCTCCAGGGTGGCTTCCACATTCACTTTGTCATGGCGCTTTTTCATTACTAGCTGGAAGTAGAATTCAAATTGAGGCTCCATTTAGCACTTACAGCCCAATCATACTCGGGCCTTGTGCAGCCAGAATGATCATCCCAGCAGCGCATGGCCCTTTGCAGCTGTCTCAAAATGTGACACACCGTTCTGCCCAGGTGCCATTGCAAGTGGTAAGTGGTTGGGTCTGTGCGCCAGGGGGCTGGGGAATGTCTGCCAGTGCCACTAGGTTAGCACAGGGGATTGGAGGGAGGCAGGGAGGGGGCAGATTGGGGCCTAGAAGGGGGTGCTATTGGTGGCAGCAGTGCATGCTGATAGTCTAAACCCCTTTTTGGCCCAGTGGGTGGACTGGCCTGGGAGGTGGGTGGGATCAGCCTCCAGTAGGTAGGCCAAATCCTAGCCCCCCCACCTCCTGAGCAGTGTAGATGCACAGGCCTCACACTGGCCTTTGCTGATGCAGATCTGAGTAGTCCTATTGGGGTGGCTGGGTAAGGGGACTCTGAGTTGCACCCAGTGGTGTCATCCTGGTGGAACAGCCCAGTACGCCGTTCCGCCAGTTCCACGGACGGGCCCGGGCTGCGCCGCTTCTCCCGAGGACGGGCAAGCTGCTCCTGGGCCCTCCCGCCCTCCCGCGTGTCCGGATCGCTCTGAAATGGAGTGATTCGAGGCACAGTGAGGTGCAGTGAGGTGTGGCTGCCATCCACCATAGGGGCGGAGGGCTGCCAATCATCCGGGCATTCCGGTTCCTGGTGCGCCCAGATGACGTCTCTGGTTGCACCACAGCCGCCTCCTAACTGGGGCAGGATAAGGGGCAGGCCAGAGAGTGAGAGAACATGCATGCCAGCCAATGGAGATTAATACACGGAAGATGCTCTGAATACCTGCGTGATACTTTTTGTTGTGCATACTATTAATCCAGTTGGCTCAATGTTGTCCACCAGGATTGGCAGCAACTCTTCATGGTTGCACATAGACAGTATTCCAACAGACTGTTGCTGCAAAACTATGATTCCCTGTTGCATAGTGTTGTGAATGCTTTGCCGACTGTGGTTACACAAGGCCCAGACACACTTCTCACCTGACTCCAGGTGCCTGTGGCACATTGGTGATGAATGACACATTTCCCGTCCTATCTCCACATCATTTCACGAGCTCTCAAAATGTTTTTGTTTAAGTTATTTAGACGCGAATGTAGTGATGCATCACCAATAAACGTCACTAACACCACATTGCGATGCAGGCGCACTCCCAAGTAAGTCCCATTTGGTTCAGTTGGTCTTACTCCCAGAAAAGTGTGTATATGATCGAAGCCTAAGTTCAGAAATTTTGCCAAGTGTCTAACATACAACATGGTGGCGCCCTGTGCTGAAAAATAGCACTCTGGAGAGTATGTGTGTGATGGAGAATCAAACCATGGTGGTGCCAAAAACCTCTCAGTCCCACCACCACAATTCTGTTCTTTCCCTGTCCCTGCTGCTATTGTAAAAACAACGAACCCTCCAGGCCATGCTATATGTACAAGCATATCGAATGTGGCCTTAAGTCCCTGGAAATTTTAAGCAGAGAAAAATACTTGCCTTCAAGCATAACTGGAAAAGGATCAGCATAAAGGCATCTGAGTCTGGGCTAGCTGGGGTAAAGGTCTGGTTACATTTCAGCCTGTTTTGAGTATTGTTTTATGAGATATGTTGACATAATGACAAACTGTTTAATAAGATTTCGTATCCCCAAAACACGGCTACAACTGCGGTAGATAAAAGACAAACATGCTGAAATTTCTCATCCTGGGAGGCAAGGTAACTAATGACTGCGAATGGCAAGTCGGGAAAAATGCATGACAGTTTTGCAGTTATTAGAGTTGTACAAGTTTTGCTGCTTCACTTCATTATCAATAATCCTGCTTCGGTGTATCATCTCACCAACCTACTCATCATTAAGAAGCAGTGTAGTTGCCCTTTGTCTCACACAAGGATTACAGTCGTATTTTCGGTATCTGCTGGAATTTGGTTCTCTGACTCCCCGCTGATAACAAAAGCAGTGTTAACTGTTTAGTATTTAACTAAACAGTTAACTAAACAGTCTTAAACAAAAACAGTATTTAACTGTGAGCATAATCCTAGCCTGGAATTAGGCTGGCACAGTTAAGCCAGCAAAGTTTGGCCAGCACAAGGGCCACCGTAAGGTATGTTTGGACGACTCGCAGAGAGGCCAGCCCACAGACGTGCGCCATCCTCCCTGACTCCGAGAGTGATCCAAATGTGATTTACAGTGGCCCTTGTGCTGGTCAAACTTTGCTGGCCTAACTGTGCCAGTCTAACTCCAGGTTAGAATTGTGCCTCGTGTTAAATAAAAGCAGTTAAAAACAAAATATGAGTCATGGCACAATCCAAACCAACTTTCCAGCACCAAGGTAAGGGCAATGCAGCTCTGAGGTAAGGGAACAAACATTTTTTATCTTGAGGAGGCCTCCGTGACTGCCCCCCACCTCCGTGACTGCCCCCCCCAACTGAGAGTTGCAACATATGCCCCATTATGTCAGTGCTGGAAAACTGGCTAGGATTCTACCTTTAGTCAGGTAGTCAGTTAGAACTGCTATTTTCAGCTTGCTCCAAGAAAAGTGACCCCTTCCTGTCGCCCTCTCTCACTGAAGAATGGAATGTGAAAGTGATGAATCCCTTCTGCATTCCATCCTTCAGTGAGAGAGGGTCTTGGATTGAGCTGAAGATAGCAGTTCTATGCATGTCAACTCAGAAGTAAACCCCATCATGCTCAATGGAGCATATTTCCAGGTGGCACTATGCCCATCAAATAAAATGGGACTTACTTCTGTATATACATGCATAGGATCATGCTGTTGGGCTACAATTTTATGCACACTTACCTGTGAGTAAATCTTATGGAACATTGTGGGACTGTCTTGTGTGCAAGCACTGTCAAACAGTTAGTTGGAAAAAATTCCAATACTGAAAGAGGAGGGAGTGCATACCTGGTGTTTAGTATTAGGGATGCGAGTTTGGGTTGGAAAGAAACACACTCCAACCCGTCACCCTGCTTCAGAGCCACTTTGGAGAGGTCAGGGAAGGGGCAATGTGACTGACAGCTGAGTTGTTCATAAGATCAATGGCAGCTGACAGAAAACCTTGAATTGGTACTTCCTTTCTTCCTTCTTCCAAGCAATGTGATTCTTGGGAGGGAACTATGATAATTTAGAGTCGTCTAATGGTTTTCGCTGCCGTGGGTGAGTTTTCTCTTGTAGCAAATGCTTTCAGGAGGGTTTAGGTGTTGGGTGTTCTCTGAATCAACCAATTCCTCCCACTGTTCTTAAATTATCCATTCCTCCCCATTAAATCAACCTTGTGCCCTGCAGTTGCAATTCATTTATATTATTCCCTGTTTGTTCCCAGGACACAAAGAGCGTTTCTTGAGAACAGCAGTGGGTTTGGAATACACTGTATGGGGTATGCAGATGACACCTAATTCTAGGTCTTGAATAACTGGTGCTGTGTATGTGTGTGGAAGACTGGTTATGGGATAATTAAGTGCACAGTCCTAACTTGGAGTTAGGCTGGCAAAGTTTGGCCAGGAGAAGGGCCACTGTAAAGCACGTTTGGACCACTCTCGGAAGACGGCGAACGTCTGTGTGCTGGCCTCTCTGACTCTGAGAGTGGTCCAAACATACTTTATGGTGTCCCTTGTGCTAGCTTAACTGTGCTGGCCTAACTCCAGACTGGGATTCTGCTCTAATTGAAATTAAGTCCTTGCAAGACAGAAGTTCTGTAGTGAACTTCTAGAAGGGAGTGCAACCCCTTCTAGAATAAGCCTTGAACACATGCCTGCTTAAGGCTTGTTCTAGAAGGTATTGCACTCCCAATGAAAGATCAGGCCCACAGCTTGGATGTTCTTCTGGACCTGGCTCTGCTCCTAGATACACAGATAGTGGCTATGGCCAGATGTTCCTTTGTTTGGCTTCAGCCAATGTGCCAGCTGCAATCGTTCTTGAAGAACAAAGATTTTTCCACAACATCCACACTTTAAACACAGCTTATCTGGGCTTCTAAAACGTGCTCTACTCAGGGTTGCCCTTGAAGACTTTCCAGAATTTAGTGGTCAAGGTGCTTTCAGGCACCTGTAGGACTGTACACATTATACATATACTTTCTGACCTGTGTGTGCTTCAAGTGTGCTTCTCGGCACAATTCAAGTTGTTGGTTATTACCTCAAATGCCTTACATGCCTCGAGTCCTGGGTTACCCACCCATCCATTTGCCTGCACATCATGGTCATCATTTGACGCTCTGCTTTGCAATCCCTCTAACTAAGAGTGCAAACTTAACCTGAAGTTAGGCTGGCACAGTTAGGCCAGCAAGGTTTGACTGGCACAAGAGGCACCGTAACGTATGTTTAGACCACTCTCGGAGTCAGAGAAGCCAGCACACAGACGTGCGATTTACGGTGGGCCTTCTGTCGGCCAAACTTTGCTGGCCTAAGTCCAGGTTAGAATTGCACCGAGTCTTGGTTGGTGGGAATGCAAATATGGCCTTTTTTTGTGGCACCCCTCCCCCTCACACTCTATAGGATGCATGGGTGACCTCAACAGTACTTGTTGCATTTGTCCCATTTTGACCACTACACAATCTCTTGCTCATCACAATTTTGCAATGTTTCCCACTCCTTGAGGCATGTGGTATACGCTACTTTATGGAAAGCTTCCAAACCAGCTGGTGTAGACACACACTTCAATTGTTTTTTCATATGTTTATTATCTATCATGGATTCTTCCTTTTTGAGTACTTTCTGAGAATTTATAACTCCTTTCCAGAAAACCAGCATGTCTTCTGGTGAAACAGGAGAAACCAAGGGTGGAAATAATTGAAAAATAATGAATTTTATGTTGTCTTTATGTCTTTATAAGGGTATTTAAGGAAGTGAACAACATAAAATAGTAATAAAAACAACGAATAAAAATCAACATTTAGCATGAAAACATGCCGCCTTGTATTGAGAACCATTTGGCTTCTCTCTGAACATTCTCTGATACATTCACCTGAGGGAAAACAATGAATTTCTAGCCCTAGGGAGGAACAGAAGCTTCCAGAGAAATTGCACATGTTATATAGAAGCTCATTTGGCATTCTTAGTCGCCTCTCGTTGGGAGCAAGTAAATTGAAATTAACTCCCAATATCATTTTCTGAAATGTTGCTGTCAACCCTAGTTGAAACACTGCACTTGAGTTCATTGAGTTCAAACAGACTCTTATGTAAAATGGTTTAAAATGATCACCATGTAACCTAATGCATTTGACTTCTTTAAGGCACATATTTATCAAGAGGCACAAGTCTTCTCTTGCAATTATGGGGACATGTAACATAATTTTCCATAAGTATGCTGGAAGCTGTAAATATTATGATTTTTTGGAAGCACGCAGTTGAAAGAGATTTGCCCAAGAAGTCCAAGTATTTTGCTTTCTTTCCGACTGAAATATGTACTATATTATTCAGAAGGACAAATAAAACCAGCAAGCATACATTTGAACGACCGTCCCTTGGAGAACGCAGCCCCCTTCATTTTACTGACAATATCTGGCTGCCTGTGAGATTAGCTCCAAAATAATAAGAATGGAATGCTTATGGAAAGTGTCTAAAACCGCAGCTGTCAAGAAAATTACAAACCTTACAATCCACAGGGAGACGTTCCTATCCTTCGCTTGTGTCTTGACAGACGGTAATTTGTCATATGATGAAGACTATCGATCGTACATACACTTTCTTGGTCTTCCTGGTAGGCAAAATGCATGTGAGCCCCAGACTGGAGAAATAATAATGCCTTATAGCTCCATATAGATTCCCAGAAGCTGACCAAAAGATTGATATTAATAACTGCCAGCATGTGCATATATAACAATTCACCCCCTCCCCATTTTTGGGCCTGTTAAAAAAACTGTTATTTTTAACAGTTGAACAAGACTTGTTCACGAGATCCGCTGACAATTGTAAGAGAACCAGACAAGCGAAGAGTGATAACGGACGCAGGTTGTGGGTGCTCTGGCTCCTCCTCGGTGCTACCTCACTTTCTGAAGCTCTTGTCTTAGCCAGGATGGCAGCGGCTGGCCCAGTCTATGCAGCAGTTTGGACAGTTCCACATTGTGGTCTCTGTAGTAGTTTGAAAGGAATGCCCTAGACTGACAACCAAGAAAAGAAATGGTCAGAACGTTACCAAGAATGTAGGCTTCCTGTGTTGTATTTGTCTAAAAAAAACCCATGGAAGAAATGTTATTCTTTTGTGATGTTCATTTATACAGGTGTGCCCCTGTATCCAGTGATGTCATGCAGGGGGAACGCAGGGGAACTCAGTTCCACTAGTTAAAATTAGGGCTGACTCCGCCCACTTCACTCTCCCTCCTCCCCCCTCTGCAAAGAGCTTTTCTTCTTGGTCGGCCAGCACTCAGAGGGTTAAAGGGAGTGACTCCGGATTCCTAGGGGGGCGAAGGGGGAAGGGCTGCAGTGGGGAAGTCCCGTCCTGCACAGCCCCCTTCCTCCCTCCAGCCACACACATGGAGTCAGCAGCTGCTTTGGTGAGTCTGCAGCCCACTGGGGAGAAGGGGCGTCCTGGGGGTGCGGTGGTGAATCGAGGGGGGCCCTGGAGGGGACGGAGGGGAGCCGGGACTTTTTGAAGCTGCCCTCCTGATGTGCCCGGCATAAGCGGGCTTTGGTGTGGGGAAGCGCCCAAGGGTGCCATCCGGAGTGGTGCCGCCCCTCAGCCCCTTCCACAGGTTCCTGCCTCATTCTGCTCAGCCAGCCTCAGCTTCGAGGCTGCTGCCCCCGTGCCAATTTTCAACTTCCCTGGCAATTTTGAATAACTCCACCTCGCCTAGCTGCGAAGACCAAGGAAAGGCTTTCGCCGCTGTCTCTCCAGTCCGCCACTGTCTCTCCAGTCCAGAGCGTTTCACTGGCGCTCTGGGTGTGAGGCTTCTTTGGGAGACTGTCCCCATCGCTATTGGAGCTGCAATTGGGGAGGGGGGAATTCTTCGCTTTCTGTTCTGTAGGCGCCAGGCGCTATACAGAACTGGCTGGCTCCGCCCACTCGTCGCTGACGTCGTCGCTGGCTAGGAACCAGCCGCGGGTAGACCTGGGCTCCGCCAGCCTCCGGCTTATGACATCACTTCCGGTGGGTGGGTCCTGACACGTGCCAATCAAAAGTGAGTTCCTGTTCTTAAATCATTTAAATGCCACCACTGCCTGTATCCCTGGGGGAAGCCATTCCACAGACGCTCTGCAGATATGGAAACCACGGATACGGAAACCGTGGATAATAGAAGGCCAAAGCTTTCCTGTGCGCTGTGCTGGCTGCCTGCCAGACCAGGTAAGCCAGCACAGGATGGGACTAAATGGGAGGAAGGTAAAAAGGGGGAGGGCGGGGCAAAACTGGGTGGGGTGAGATGGGAGTAGAAAGGCTGCAGGAGGGCTTGAATCTGGTGGTGATGATGTGCCCCTGATCCTCCCCGCACCCTTTTCTCCTTGGATTTGTGCCAGTGAAATCACAAGTGCAGGTCCAAGGAGACCAATTGCAGGGTGGGAGGCTTACAAAGGGGAAAGGGGTTTTAAATCCCCTTTCAAAGCCTCTTGCTGTCTCTCTCCACCCCCACCCCGGGAAAGGATACAGGGTGCACCTTTTTGGTGCAGCCGCCCCAGTGGGGGAAGGATGGGATTGGCCACAAATCCTGCTAGGACAGCAGAGTTCGTACCTGGTGACCAAAGTCAGCAACTAAGAGCTCCTGACTTTAGGAAACAACGAGTTTAATAAAACAATGGAAGGCTCCCTAACTGCCACCGTCCATGACTGGCGTCCAATAAGGAGGCTCCTTTAGAAACAAATGACCCTTCAAACTAGTCACAGGATTCTACAGAGAAAACGTCTTTAAAAAACTCTGAACACAAGAACATTGAGTTACTTGTTCTCTCCATTCCATGCCTGGTGCCCTGCTTGCAGCTGACACGCCTGCTTTCCAATTGTCATTTTAGATATATGAAGCAAATGGTACCTCTTGATCCATTGGTGGGTATTTTCGGCCTTTGCTTTTCCCCAGGCATTTTGTCTTGCCTCCCTCCAGCAGCTGACACCAAAACCCTTTCTGAGGGTCAAACCTACAAAGGATTACCGAGGTTAATGCATGGTCTACATGAGGAAAGTCAAAGACTTCCAACAGCCTAGGGTGCCAATCAGTGATGTCATGCAGGGGGTACGTGGGGGTACGCGAGTACCAGTTTCTAGGATTACAGCTGGCCCCGCCCATTCGCCCGCCCACTCGTCAACTCCGCCCTCTGCAACGTTTGAATTTCCTGCATGTTTGAGTTGCCTGCATGTTCTCAGAGCCAGGCAGGCAGGCAGGCCTTTCCTTTCCTTGCCACTGAAAAATGAGTTGCTCTGGGGTTTTAACATGATGCCAGGCCTCCTTAACCTGTTCTGGGGGTGCTGTGGAATACTGTTGCAACTGTTGGGTCAGTTTAAAATCATCTGAGGCCTCAAAAAGGGCTTTTTTCATGTCACTTCCTGCCACGACATCACTTCTGGCTTATGACGTCACTTCCGGTGGGCGGGTCCCGACACGTGCCAATCAAAAGTGAGTACCTGTTCTTAAATCATTTAGATGACACCACTGGTGCCAATCATTTTCACCAAAACAACTCCGGTGGGCTGACCAAAGCTTGGTTGCTGCTAGAGGCAGCCCAAGAATACCACCTCGCTCCCCAACCCAAAATAATTAAAGAAAATGCTAATGTGCATTTGCGAGTGCCAGTAGCATAGTCAGTGGTGGAGGAGGCATAGGAAGCACTGCAGGTGCTGCAGCATGCCATGAAAGCTGCCCCTCCCACTTGCCGTCAGAGCCATTCTGGGCAGCAACAACAGTGCCAGAACGGCGCTGATGGCGAGTAGGAGGGGCAGCTTATACAGTATGTTGCAGTGCCTGGACTAATTAGCGCACCATCCACTTCCGGTTACACTACTGGCTAGTGCATGCACACATGCTACCTGGAGATACAGAAGATGGGAGAAGGGGAAGGCTTCTTTCCTTTTGGGAAGGCCTACTCTGCTCTTCCTGTTTATAATATACCATGACTCCTACAGTGAGTCAGTATCTCTATTTCCCAGTCTACTTGCCTGCTTTCCTAAGCAGCTGGCTGGCTGGGGAGAGTGAGAAGGGGGCAACAGCAGAATTTTTCTCCCCATGTAAGAGGGATGATGCTGTCTTCTTCCTTTCCCCTCCTCTCAGTTAACAGGAAGAGGATTGACGTGTTGACTGAGAGTGCAGTCCTAACCTGGATTTTGGCCGGCACAGTTTGTCCAACAAAGTTTGGCTGGCACAAGGGCCACAAGGGCCACCGGAAAGTATGTTTGGACCACTCTCAGAGAGGCCAGCACACAGATGTGCACCAGCCAAACTTTGCTTGCCTAACTGTGCTGGCCTAAATCCAGGTTAGGACTGTGCCCAGCGACGGGATCTACAAACGACCTGGGGGAACACTGGGCGGGACGTAGGTGGGACATCCGGGTGATTGGCAGCCCGTCCGCAGCAATCCGCAGCTGCCCTGGCCTGGGGGGGGGGCTCCTGCCTGCCTGCTGCGGAGGACGGGTGAGGGTCGCACCGGGTGCCTGGGCGAGCTGCAGTGGGGCGCGCTAACCAGGGGCAGCCCCCCCGGCCAGGACAGCTGCAGAACGCAGTGGACATGCAGCCAATCATGCGGAAGCCCCGCGTAAGTCCCGCCCAGTGTTCCCCCAGGTCGTTTGTAGATCCCGTCGCTGACTGTGCCCTGAAGCAGCTCCATTAGTGGCAGGTTGGAGGGTGATAGTGGACAGGGTGCTTGTCAGTTTGCTACCCTCCTACTTGCTCCACGATGCAAACCTTTCAGGCCATCTTCAGAAGGCCGACCTTCTCTGTAAGCATGAAAAGTCAGAAGAATTTTAAAGGTCTTCACACACACACTCACGCTAAGGAAAGCACCAAAGAATACAGTGCTCAGTGCTCAGTGTTTCAAATATATTTCTATAGGATTTGTGACTTACATAAAACATTGGAATGTTTTACGTTTTTCTTACCATTTGTCAGATGCTTTGGAAGGCTAATTGATTGGGAGCTAAAGGTAATTAGCTGCCAATATTTCTCTGCCCCAGGCTTGTTCCTGTAATGGCAATGCACCTGCACAAGCCTGCAAATGTGAACTCATTTCATACAAAGGGAAACTTTTCTGGGTCCATGTTAAGCCTATTACAGCCCTAATTTTCACCGCCAAAATGGCCCTTAGTCGTGCTATCAATTAAAATGAAGTAAATCATTGATTAAATGGATATATTGAAAGGAGACTCATTTCTAGCTCGAATTTCCCAATCTCCTTTTTGCATAGCAAAGTAGTTTTGCCAGCTTGCCATAATTTCCCAAGAGGAGAAGCAATATTGCTTGCTGTGCCCAAGAAAGCTGTAGAACTCAGTAGCAAACAATAGATCTGCTTCAAGGAATTGTATTTAACGTTGGTAAGGAAAGGTGTTGATTTGGAATGCTTTTTTTAAAAAAGCAAATACATGGGAGTTGCACAAAGTCAGTCTATTTTGTAATCTCCAGGATGGGAGAAAGTCTGGGTGCAATCCTAAGCTGCACTGGAACAGGCGGGCCTGCGGGCCTGCGCTGTATCCAGCACAGCTTGGTAGGCTGCTGGAGCCTCCCCGGGGCAAGGGCATGAAATCAGGACCGCATAGCCCACTGGCCTGCCCATCCCTGCCCAGGAACACCTCCCGCCTGCCCTCCCTCCTCCGCTCCTGAACCGCTCCTGCGCCAGACGAGTTCGGCTGGCGCACAGGTGGCTCTCCGCCAGTGCACTCGGGTTGATGCTACTCCTAGCATCATCTCTAGCGCTGATGCGGGGGTGCTGGTCTGTGCTCCCATGTCAGCGCTAGTGATATAGCATTGGTGCTATACTGGGCATAGGATTGCGCCCTCAGCCAAGTCAAGCACTTTTACATGCTTTTGGTTTAAGTGGACAAATGAGTCTCTGCCCAATTCTGAGCTGCCGGGCCGCGGTGGTTGCAGCGGTAGCCAAACGGTTACCGGTGCATCCAGTGGCAGCCCGGCAGCTGCTGGAGGCTCCTTGGAGGAAGGGGACGTTTGTCTCCTTCCCTTGGGTAAGGGTGTAGGCAGTGGTGTCATCGTACCGGTACGCTGGGCAGGACATCCGGGTGATTGGCAGCCCGCCTGTTGCGTACCGCATCGTTACGCCATTTGCGTAATGTACGCAAGCAGCGTAACTGATTATGCAAACGGCGTAACGCTGCGGTACGTGACGGGCGGACTGCTTATCACCCGGATGGCCCGCCCAGTGTACCGGTAGGATGACACCACTGGTCCTAGGGCAGGCAATGGGTCTCCCTGCCTCTGCACCAGCTATTTTGCCGCACAGAGGCTTGGGCATCCATGTCGCTGTTGTTCCCAGCCCCGCTCTGCGAGCAAGAAGACATGGGTGAACAAAAAGGTAATATTCAGCACATCATCTAAGGGGAAAAGCACTATCGTAATCAAAACTGTCATTTACAGCCCAATCCTATGGGTGGCAGAATGTGAGTTCCTGCGGCATAAACGCTTAACAGCAGTTGCAAATGCAATGACGGACTAGGGATGCCTGCCAGTGCAGGTAAGGCCACACGATGGGTGGCAGGGTGGGGGTATAACAAGGCAGGGGGAGGGCATGAGCTATGGTGGCATCTGGCCTTTATCCCAGGGCTAGGGAACATAGGTTCCCTTACACTGAGGAGGCCTCCTATCCAGAGACCAAAATTCCCCCATGGGATAGAACAGATGCGTCGCAGTGACACAGCTGCATCTCCTCAAGGGAATTTGGCTGGTCATTAATATTCCTGATACACCTGTAGAGAAAACCCTAGTGTGCATTTTCAGCCTGCTAAAAAGAAACACCTGCAATCGATGAAGATCATCCTTTGATTTCTTGTGGAAACTTTCATTAGGTATTAACAACTGTGCAAAGTGCCGATGGGTAGGATGTTCATCCTGCCTCTCTGTCTCCTCCCCATCTATCCACCCCGAAGGGCAGGGGGCAAAGGAGGACAGAGAAGTGATAAAAGGAAACTCACGTTAGAGCATCAGAATAATTGTAATGAGGAGAAACGCCCAGGAACTTCTGCACTTCATCCATGACGGTGGCTGGGTCATTTCGTAGCTGTTGTCCATCAATAATCAGCAACTATGTAGATAGATACAACGTTTATTGACTAAGCAATTTAAGAGAGAGGAGGCTTAACATACATGACACTTAGGAAAGAGTTGGGCTTGCAGAAGGATCTCACTTTCTATGTTACGACTCGAGAGTCAAAACAAATGCATCTATTACATGGCACTGAAATTACTTTATGCAGGTGGGGCATTTTTTATCCACGAGGGTTCCATTCCAGGAACATTCACATATAAAAAAATCCATGGGTAATTAAACCATCGGATTACCCACACCCCAACCTCCAGACACCTGTTGGGATGGCTTTCTTAGGCCCGCCGAGGCTGCATGGCTTGCCCGCACCGTTGGCAGGGCTGAGAATAGGGGATATTCCCCCACCCCACCCTCTAGATACGACGGAGCACACAACCCCGCGTTACCATGTGGCTTTGGCGGGGTTGAGAATCTCCCTTTCCAGAGGCAGATCTAAGGGAGGGCAAAGCTCTAAGTTTTGCAAGAAGCCTTACCTTGCAGTGGAAATCACTCCTCTCCTGCACCGTTTTAGCCAATCCTCACAGGGAACAGCAACATCTTGGTGTTGCTTACTGGCTACAGCAGCAAGGGAGAGGAGGGATTTACATGACAGGGTAAGGCTTCTTGCAACACTTAGAGCTTTGCCCTCCCTGCAGATCCGCCTCAACCGCATAGAAGCCGTGGCATTTTCCTCCTCATTGTCCAGCACAGTGCAGCGACTGTATGCCAGGTGCAAGGAATGGTGAGAAATATAGTTTTTCAGCTCTCCTGATTATGGCCATTAGCACTAGAAAGCCTGCAATTTGCAATATTTCTTGCATCTGCTATGCAGCCATCACAGAATACCAGACATCCAAGAGAAAAAAATGCAGAGAGACACACACACAACTCAATTTTCCTGCTGCACTGCTACAGTGATAGCAAAGCCCTGAGAGGGGCAATACACTATGCTCCCTGTTGCCATTGCAGCAACAAAAAATATAAGGGGGTGAGATGGTGCCTGAGTTAGATGGTTCATGGATGAATGGGTGGGAGGGAGCAGGGAGGCTGGATGCATACCCAAGCTGGAGAAGAATGTACTGGTTACAATCCTTATGTTGGAAGCAATACCAAGAAGAACTACAAACCTCCTGGATTTGGTTTCTGAGATCTGCTCAAATAGTATTTGGTAGCGTCACTTATTTTTGAATTATACAAATGGAACTGGGCAAGACCCTGGTGATGTACCAGGTTGGTCAAAGTGCCAAAGATTCTGGGGTTCAACCACACTCATATGGTGTGAAACTGCATGCAGTCCAAGCGTTGTGCCCGAGCACCTGTGGAACATAGCAAGACTTTCAGGGATTCACCTCCTGATAATCTCTAGTGAAGCTGCTTGGAACAGCAAAAGGTTCTAGGCCAGCTCTGAAGCTTTTTTCGTAGGAGCTCTTTGGCAGTGGTATTCAAGATTCTTCATCTCCATACTCGACAGATGTGAATACAGTCACCTGAAGCTCCTAATGGGCTCCTCTGATTATGGACGATGAATATAAAATGGATAAATAGATGCTACTGTGGCTGGAGGAAATTGTACACAGCATTTAACTTCTCTTGGTTACATTGTGTCTGTGTGTGATCTTACTGTGAATTATTTAGGTTCTGAATGCACGTCATTAATTATGCGCGCACAATGACTGCAGTTTAGTGCGGTTGGAAAGTGTTCAGTGTTGCTAGTATAGATGCTAGTATTGTAAAATTAATCTCACTTACTGGGCAAGCCTGAGAAGAAGCTCATTTAGAAGAAACTGAGCAGCATGACAATCCTATGCTCATTCTGATTAAATTAGGTACAGAGTACACATGGAGCATCTCTCGGAATGACTAGTACAGTGACACATTTCAACATGAACTATTTGGTAAGTCTAGTTCTTGCACACTTTCCGACACAATAATGCGTACCTTAGAGCTTCTGCATGGAGCAATCACCTCTCTGGAATCTTTTCATCTGGCTCATCTGTAATGGCTTATTAGACAATTGCTAATTAGCACATAAACACGACTGTGTCTGAAGGTGCATGAGAAATAGACTTTGGGACCAACAACTATGTTGTTGTGAAAGACGTAGTTAAGGCACAACATTCCATACACAGAGGCAGTAGCATCCCTGTGTGTGTGTGTGGAGCGCTATGTTTTGCAAGGAACCTTACCTTGCTGTGTAATTTACTCCTCCCCCTTGTGGCGGTAGCCAGTAAGCAATGCCAAGGCGTTGCTTTCCCCATGAGGATTGGTTACAACAGTAAGGGAGAGTAGTGATTTACAAAAATACAATTGTGATGTCACTTCCTGTTGTGATGTCACTTCCAGGGCAACATTTTACCCTCTGTACCAGGTTACATTTCCATTAGCTACGCCCCTGCTAAAAAGCATAGCTCTGAACATTCTTATGACATTTCTAAGCCCAGCATGAAATGTTTATTCAGCATTAATGTACAGGGCTCTCAATAGGCCCCAACGTCCAGCTTTGAGATATCCAGGCTTTCCCACATCTCGCTAAAGTGATAATGTATCCTCATACTGGAGAAATTTCTATCTGTACACAGTAGTGCTTTGTCTATTATGAGAAACCACAAGAGGAATGGTGGTAATTTATCCATTATTAAACGTGTTACTTTTAATCTTTTACGTGTTATGTGTACTTTTACGTGTTACTCCCATCACTTCCTGGCAAATAGAAGGGGAAGAAATGGAAGCAGTGACAGACTTTACTTTCCTGGGCTCTAAGATCACCGCAGATGGTGACTGCAGCCATGAAATTAAAAGACGTTTACTTCTTGGGAGGAAAGCTATGGCGAACCTAGACAACTTAACCCATTTGCTACCATGGGTATTTTTGCGCAAAAGTCTTTTGCCTTTTGAAACATGTACAGCCACTGCCCTTCTCAGGGCAATTATGTTTTTGGAACCATGTCAAAGTGTTCCCATATACCTGAACTGAAACTGGTGTTTTTGCCCGCCAATGGTACTGAAAGTTTAATGTTTACTGTCCAAAAATGGTGTGCTATCCAAGGTACTGCGTATCAATTTCTATGGACGTGTTGAAAAAAAGCTACCTTTATCCCTGAAAAACTCATTGTTCACTGAGCATACAGCTTGCTTACTTCAGGAATTTCCAGAAGGGGGCCCTAGAGTACAAATCCTGAAGTAAGAAGTTCATTCTTGCAAAACTGAATTTTTTGCAGAGGCTTGAGTGCTACAATTTGGCTAATTAGGTCTTTTGCAGACTTCTGGTACTTGTTTTACACCCCCCTAATGAGATGGAGACAGAAGTCTTCTAAACTTTCCTTGACCCTTCTCTGCCTTATAAACATGTTGGGAAAAACCCTATTTTTTCAGAGCTGGCTTCTGCAGCTTGCAGCTTCAGAACTGATATACTGATATAAGGTCAACCTTTCACCCACCCCAGCCCTAGAACAAGCTGTGGAGAAAAAAAAAATCTTTCTCATTACATTGATTTGTCCTCTAGCAGCTACAGAGGCAAGAAATAACCCTTTAGTTGCTACAAGGATGATTCCTGTGTGAAACAAAGCAAAATCATCAGTCCCATCTCCCAGCATTGGACTGTGTCCAGATGCTGATTTGGAGGAAGCGTATTTGAATCTTCTTCTGTGTTCTTGCACCATTGACAAGACTGATTGTACAACTAATATAATTTATTACCAGTATGTGTCACTGAGTGTCACTAGCCTGAGGAACTCTGAGGCCTCCTGAGGAACTCTGAGGCAGTGAAGCAACTAAGTGCCCAATCCTGTTCAATTTTTCAGTGCTGAGGCAGCCACAATGAAACCCCAAGGTAAGAGAATAGTTGTACCCTTACCTTGGGGAGACTTCTGTGACTGTCCCCACACTGCAGGATGCAGCACATGCCTCACTGGTACAGCTGGATCACCACTGGAAGGATTGGGCCCTAGGTACTCATGCCAGTGCCTGCAACCTGGGTCATGAGTGCACAGAAGCACCATCATTGTTTTTTTTTCCCTTCAGCCAGTAGGTAAATGGTAAAGCTACAGTTTATGACTGAAAGCAAAGATGCATCACAGATTGTGGGGAAGTATGGCACAGTAAAGCTATGGCACAGTAAAGTTTCCTGCCATGGTGCAAGAACAGGATGACCCTCACATTGAATAGTGATTACATTGAAAAGCAGATTTTTCTAAATGTCAATTGTCAATGGCAATTCTCAGTCATTACAAAATGAATGGAAAGCTAGTGTTTTTCTAGGAAGAGCATTTGCAGCTTTCTGGCCTATTGTCTTCAACTAGATATCTCATCACAAGCCTGTCTTTCACAATAAATGATGTGAATCCTTGTGGAGTATAAAAAAAACATTTTCTCTGTTGCCACATGCAATAATTTATTCTGTCTCTGAAGACATCAGAACAGTAGAAATAACACAGGAAAATTAGGAGATATGTGTCTCCTCTATATTTTCACCTAACTTGTCCCCCAAAATAAAAAGATAGTTAGCCTCTATAAAGAAACCCCACGTTAGCCCAGAGTTTGAATGGAAGTACCCGCGTTCCCTACCATCGGCGGATTTGCGCGCCAATTATTTAAAAAATTATTACAGGTGCTAATTGTACCTGAAAGCTTTAAAGTAGACTCAGTGAGAAAGGTTAGCCCCTGCCCTAACACAGGAAGCTAAAATGGCAACTTTCATTTCAGATTTGGGGGGGGGCCCAATCAGATTCAGAAACGGCACCCCATAAAACAAAAAAACCCAAATTCTGCCCCTGTTTTTTAAATGATGACATGGGTGGACAGTCAAAACAACTGTACCTCTAAAAAGGTCTATCCTTACACTGTTTACAGAGCAAGTTTCAGGTAATTTGGTGCAGCCACTTTTTGAAAATCTCTAAAACATTAATTGAAATTAATTGGCGGGTGAATTCACCAATGGTAGTAAATGGTTTTTAATAAAAAGCTGAGACATCACCCTGCCAACCAAGGTTCACATAGTCAAAGCGATGGTTTTCCCAGTAGCAATGTATGGCTGTGAGAGCTGGACCATATGAAAGGCAGAGTGCTGAAGAATAGATGCTTTTGAATTATGGTGTTGGAGAAGACTCTTGAGAGTCCCCTGGACTGCAAGGAGATCCAATCAGTCAATCCTCCAGGAAGTCAAGCCTGATTGCTCCCTGGAAGGACAAATCCTGAAGCTGAAGCTCAAATACTTTGGTGACTGAACAACAACAACAAATGTGTTACAATATCAATGTCCATCATTAAGCATGTTACAATATTAAACATGCTACAACGCTATAATGACCATTGATCACAGAGCAGAATTTGACCAGAAGGGAATTACCTGTGAAGTGGGGAAGTATGTTAACCATCTCTCTATATGGATGGCATACCAGCCAGGGGTCAAGCACCTTTTCTGCAGAGTCTTTAACTCAGAGGGTGCCCAGTCGTCCGAAGTAATCACTTCAAAGAAATTGAACTTCAGAGCAGCAGAGTCCTCATGAGAACGCTGGTGCTAGTGCAAAAACACTGAATGTTAATTAACCACAAGTCAGGTGGGAGTCTCTGTTCCATAGCTTATTTTTTTTTAAAAACACAATTGAACATAAACAAGACCAATTTGCAAATTACGGAAACCATTTTCATGCATCAAACAAAACAGAACAGAAAGGAAAAAAAATGCATTAAAATACTATTTAATTATACTGCCTATAATTTTACACAAATCATTCCTTGCATTTTCCTGGGGATTAAACCAGTCCCAGTGTACATTCCCAAACACTTCTGCTGAAGTGGACTTGGAGCACAATGTCAGCAGTGAAGGAATTATGTAATTTGTCTCGCCTATATGTTTCCTCCATCTGGACCTTATTAGAGTGGTGGGGGTTAAACCACAGGACAATGACTCCCATGCGACCATATGCGACCATAGTAATGTATGAATATTAGAGCCCAACCCTATTTCTCCTGCCAATGCAGTGGCACCAAAATGGATACTGCTGCGCCTTGCAAGGTGGGATAGGTGTGGATGTCTTCTCTGGGTAAGGGAACAATCATTCCCTTAGCCAGGGATAAGCCTGTGCAGTAAAGGGGTGCGTCACGTGCGTGTCTGCATGAGCTAAATAGATGGCATGAATCTGCCTGGACCCACACTGGAGGATTAGGTCTTGGAAGGGACCTTTCCCTGTCCCTATCCACTCAACCCTACCACTTTCACTTCCCTGTTCCTCCCTCCCCCGACTTCATTGACACCTTGTCTTCCCCTCCCCCCTATTTCACCCCCCATCTTATCTAGATGGGTGGATGGCTCCTTGGATGGCTCCTGATCTGCTGGCACAGGCAGGAAGGCTCTGGTCTTCCAGCCAGCATCCCCGGCCGCGCTCAGTGCACTACATCACAAAGCACTGATGCTTTATGGCAGTCAGCATCAATGGAAGAGGTGAGATTACAATGGCCGGAGCAGGTAGGACTGGGCGTTAGTTCATTTTTCCCCATGTAAGCACCATACCTGATACCAAGAATATGCTCGATCTGATGGGTCAATGAGAATGGTGATAATTTTTGACTTGGGAATCAGAGCAGCCGCACGTTTGGGAGCATCTTCTGAATGGAAGTAGTTTGCACTTTTCTCAAACAAGAGGTCGGTGGTGAAGTTTGACGGGGAAGGGAAAAAATTCATATACCTGCAAGTAAAAATGCAGTACGTATTTACGAAGCAACCTTGACTGAGTCATATCATCAGTCCAATCAGATGGATGGCAATTAGGCACCCAGGAATTTGTCTCTGATGAGATTGAACTTGGGACTGCAATGCATGAACTCTGTCACTGAGCGAGTGGCATTTGGGTGCATATGAAAGTGTCTGAAGTGTGGTGTAAAATGGTCCCTCCCACTCACCTTCAGAGCCATTTGTGGCTACAAGAGCAAAGCAGAGGGTCTCCTCCACTTTGCTTTCACAGGGGGAGGGAGTGTCGTTTGTGCCAACCAAACTTTGCTGGCCTAACTGTGCCAGCATAACTCCAAGTTTGGATTGCACTTTTTTTTCCAAATGGGCTTTTTACAACTATTGTTCTATGTACTATTCACAGAACCCTCAATTTCTCCAGATGTTTCCTTTTCAATGTGGGGTCATGATCCTGGCTGCACTCTTACACCTTCCGAGCCTTCACAGGCATAGCAGCCGCAGATCAAACCTTGGTTGGTTCTCAATATTTTATTTGTTTCTAGTCAGCTGACTTCTCCATACTCCACACATCCCCCCACGAGCTCTGTCAGTGACTTCCGGTCTCCCATCCAAGGCTGATACCAGGCTGATCCTGCTCAGCATCTTCAGGCAGGGCAACAGCTCAACCTCCAGACCACACCTCCTGCATTATGATGCTTCTGTTCTATTTTTTCCTCATTCCTAACAAGTCCCAAACCTGACCTTGCCCTTCCCATTGTTACTGACAATAATGTATAACATATTTGGAACATCTAATTGGAAACTCACGAAGGAGAAAGAAAAGGGATAAACATGCAAACCCCATTTTTTCCTAATGGCATTTGTTGATGGGATACATAAATATTGGTTTTGCGGAGTCCAAAGAGAGTAAGAGCAATATTTTGGCAAACATCTCGTCAGTATGAAGCTATTTCTAATTCATGCTCAAAGCACCATGCAGAGAACATTCATCTGGAAATCATGTAGATGTTGCAAATACTTCTATAATTGCTCCTTGGTGTTTAAGCATATGCTAACAATGGACATTTGTTTCGTGTTCTTCTTACCAGTCAATTCCCTTGTGATAGTTGTTTCCATTAAAGAACTGAACTTCTTCAAAGGTTTTTGGACTAGGGAGATTGCTAATGATGGAAGGATGCATAAGGAGAAATAAATAAAGTGCTGTGGTTCCTACAGGGAAAGAAATCCAAAAACAGAAGTTGGGATTATCTGATAGAGTAAAAAAAAAGGGCAAGACATGTCAAGCATTTAAACAATAGTTTTGCAAGAAATACGTTCCCAAATGACAAAGAAAAGCCCAGTTATGGGAAAAATATATTAATGTTATGTAATTTTTTATATCAAATACTTATTTAAATTGCTTTGGAATACTCAAATTCTTCTCTTTGATGAGTTAATGAGGCCCCCACGGATTTCTGTGGGAAGTAGGTATATATGTTTTATATCAGAACGTGGGCTGGAACTGAGAAATCTCTTCAATACAATCATCAGTTTCATGAACACAGGCGTTTGCTTTTTGTAACACCTTCCACTTTGATTTGAGTTCCTGTCACTCTGGGCTGTTGTTTTAACCTTTTGCCCAAAATAGTATCTATAAAAGCGAACACACTAAAAAACTTAGATTTCTTTTCTACCTATTCTCAAGAGCACATGATGGTAAAATTAGGGCTTCCAGATAACAAACTGGGACAGAGTGCCTATGCCTTTAACCATTGCATAGAAGAGGGAATTTGGGCAGGTGCAGTTTTTTTAAACCCTTCCATGATGAGCTGCACTGGCCAAAATTCACTCCTCTTCAGGATGGTTAAAAGTATAGACTCTCTGTCTTCGCTTGTATCTAAGTAAAACTATTTTCTCTTTTTAATTGACAGAATAATCCTATGAGGTAGGCCTTAAGGCAGTTCAGCCAATTTTGTCGAACTGGGTCCTGCGTGTGACAGCAGTCACATCGCTGGCCTTCATGCCGTCCTGGGGCCAGGGAGAAGACTGCTACCCCCCTACTCAGACTGCCACCCCCACACTCACCTAAGATGTTCTGGAACCTCACACGAAGCCCTGCTGGCCTCTGAAAGAGTTCTAACACCTTTGGAAGGCCTTTCAGCAGTACTTCCAGTTTTCCAATGAAAACCAGAAGTATTGACTAACATCTTCTAGGGGCTTCTGCTGGCCTCAAGAGGTCAAGGGACATGAGTGCGGCCTGCCACCCGGGGGCATTTGCCACCCTGGATCAATGGCAGAAACACCACTGTGTGATGAGCCCCTATTCTAGGTCAGTGAGTGGAGCACCCATTGCCACAGTTGGCACCTAGCTCTGCAGCCAATGCCCGCAAAGCTGAAGTGGCAAATGGAGCATCTCTGAGTAGGCCCCCATCTGCCCCTGGTTCCGCCTGGCTCGAAACTGGGCCTCTTGGAAGCAACCGGCAGTGATGTCATCATGCCACCGCCACCTGCTTCTGAGTGCAGTGCTTTGCATGTGGCGCAATCAGCCCTGGGCTCACCGTGGCTGCTCAAGGAGTGGGGGGAGAGGTGAACTGATATAATTTAAATCAGTGCAACTTAAGGTAAAGGCTTCCCCACACCGAATGGTCTAGTCGTGTCCGACTGTAGGGGGCGATACTCATCTCCGTTTCTACGCCTGTAGAGTCGGCATTTGTCCGAGGACAAGCTTCTGTGGTCATGTGGCTGGTATGACTCTACGCCGTAGCGCATGGAACGCCGTTACCTTCCCACTGAAGTGGTACCTATTTATCTACTTGCATTTTTTATGTGCTTTCAAACTGCTAGGTTGGCAGGAGCTGGGACAAGCAACGGGAGCTCAGTCCGTCGCGCAGTCTTGAACTCCCAACCTTCTGGTCAGAAAGCCCAGCAGCAGCAGTTTAACCCACTGTGCCACCACGTCCCCACATTACTCCTGTGTAAATGTGATGATAACGAAAGTTCCTTACATCCACACGCAACTGAAGAAACGATTCTCAAGAGGCAAAACCAATAACTGATTTCAGGTGCAATTATGTCCAATTTTCAAGAAGCTCACAGTAGCAGGTCTTTTAAATTAGTTTTACTTAATTAGACGTAGATAATTTAAAAGATTCCTTTTTCACTGCCTCCTTTATGGCTGGCAAACAAGGTTATCTGATTAGGAAGTCAGTGGGGTTTCTTTAAATATGTAATTTAAAGTTGCCTGTGGAAAAAAGGTGCAATGGCTCTGCGGCGATGATTATTTCTTACCAATAGCGAGATGCCTCAGTGACTCATTACCAGTTTGCTTGGCCCCTTAGGAATTCTCAGTATGCAATCCTATGATCTAGAGATGCAACTACTGCAGATTTAGAGCACTGAAGAAAGATTACAGTTCTTTGGGCTCGCTGCATATTACCTGTCAGGAAAGCTGAGTTTGTGATTACGTATACACTTGATGGCAAGCTGCAGCCTATTTTAGTTCTCTAACGCAGTGGTTCTCAAACTTTTTAGTCTGGGACCCACTTTTTAGAATGGCATTTGTGTGGGACCCTTTGGAAGTGATGTCAGTAACCTGGAAGTGATGTCATAGCCAAAGTCACATCATCAAGCAGGAAGTGCCATTGTTGTGATGTAATAAAATCACTCACTGAATGCAAACCGGCATTCTTGGATTGCAGCACTTGCAGAACCATAAAACATCCCTAACAGAAAGCAAGATTAGGACAAAATATTATGTAAAAGCACTGAACTAAAAACAAAACTAAAAAAAACCCTCACTTAAAATTCAAACCTTTCTTAGAGGGCATTTCGGTGGGGGCAAAAACAACTTTTTTTATAGATTCCTCAGCTTGCTTGATACCTCCTCAAATAATCATCGCCGCAAAACCATTGCACCAGTGGTGTCATTCAAATGATTTAGGAACAGGAACTCACTTTTGATTGGCACTTGTCGGGAACCCGGAACCAGCCACAAAGCCCGTTAGGATCCGGAACGCCCGTTCTGATCCGTTCCCCCTGAATGACATCACTGCATTGCACCTTTTTTCCACAGGCAACGTTAAATTACATATTTAAAGAAACTCCACTGACTTCCTAATCAAGATGTGGTACCCAGGGCAATGTAACCCTGTCCCCCTAAGTTATGCTACTGGGGGGGGATAGGAGTACATCTGCTAGCCCTGCTCCCAAACTAGCTAATACTCCTTAGCTATGACCCCAGCTATCTCTCGCCAGCCATCATCTTGTCTAAGGAAAGCAGCACTAAGCATGGCATAATCTTTGCAATGGATAGAGTCTTGGGTGTTCAGGGTTCTAAAACACACAAAGGGTGCAATCCTAACCTGGAGTTAGGCCGGCACAATTAGGCCAGCAAAGTTTGGCAGGCACAAGGGACACCATAAAGTATATTTGGACCAGGATGGATAAAAATTGATGATTATTTTTTTAAAAATCATTTTTTTTAATTTAAATTGGATTTTTTTGATTTAAATCGGATTTTTTTTATTTTTATCAAATTTATTTTAATAAAATGCTTTTGGAGTAAAAATTTCTCTACAGATAGTTTTCTATTTAAAATATATTAACAATTTAGTTTATTCAGCATGAAATGGAGCTTAGTTACGTAGCATGAGGCTGTATATTCTGCAATATTTACATTTTTGGTAAACTCATTCAATGAATCCAAGCTCTGCAAGCTGAGATAACATGCACTGCACTGATGCATTCACACAATATTACAGTAACCATGAGATAAATCATAAAACAAAACATGTTTAAGCAAATACAAGAATATGTAATACAATGTTATTGTTTTAATTAAATAAAAGAATTTGAGTAGTTCTCCAACTATGTGTGATTAACCTATTAACCTAAAATCGGTCCTGATATCGCTGTTCTACTAACCTGACAGCTTATTATTCTAACTAGGAAACCTTCACTTTGTTTGCAAATAATAATATCAAAGATTGTAGCTACCAGCAAGAATGAGTCCTTACGTTCAAAGAGCACCTGTCATTTTAGATCCATCATGGCAGCGCCTGTTAGCAGGCATCCACTCACCTGCTGCCCACCACGTCCCTCACCTTGTTGTGTCACTGCCGCATCACCAGCCGTCCCATTAAAGTGAATGGGACTGTCGGTGAGTCAACAGCAGGTCAGAGGAGGAGCTGCTGTGGGACAGAGACGACAGTTGCTCTTTAAAAATTATGATTTAAATCGAGTTGATTTAAATCAAGCCTTTTTACTAGTGATTTAAATCATGATTTAAATTGACTTAATTTAAATCAAATCCACCCTGGTTTGGACCACTCTTGGAGTCAGGGAGGATAGCACACAGACACGTGCCGTTCTCCCTAACTCTGAGAGTGATCCAAATGCGCTTTATAGTGGCTTTTGTGCCAGCCAAACTTTGTTGGCCTAACTGTGCCGGCCTAACTCCAGCTTAGAATTGCGCTCAAAGTCTCATTGGGTTCAGTGTTGCCCTCTCCAGACCAATGCTTAACCTGGGAATGCCCAGTGGGGATAGCCTATTTCCCCAGTACATTGACATGGAGGTGAGGCTAGCTAGTGCTCTCCTGATTCACATCAGCACTAAACCAAGTTCAGAACAATTGAAGAGGGCTACAATTGTGCCATGCTACAAGGTCATGCAATTTGTTTCTAAACTAAGCCAAGCAGAGACAGCTTGGGAGTCCGTAAGAACTGATCTCTGGCAATAGTTGCTTCGTATGATTTTGGAGTGGTTGCTCCATTTGCAAGGAGCTCTACCTTCACCTCCGTTGGTTCTAACAGTGAGTAGACTGGCTGCACTGTTTGTAAGGAGCCCCCCCTCCAAAAAACAAAAAAACCCCACAAAAACACCCTAACAGTGATTTTTGGAGTGGCTGCTCTATTTGTAAGGAGCTCTTCCTTTCCTCCCCACACACCCACCTTGGTTCTGAGTGTGAATGTTGTTTTTGGACTGGGTGCTCTGATGTTTATATGGAAGAAGGGTAGTTTAAAAATGTGAAAAATATGAATAAATGCAAGGTGACTGTGAGGTTTCTGTGTGCTTGGGGGAGCAGGAGGGGGCCTATTCCTTGGGGAGTATGTGCCCCTCCATTTTTTCAAAATCCCAGGCGTGTTGTCACAACTTCCTGTTGTGACATCACTTCCGGGGCATCACTTTGCCCTCTGCACCGGGCTACATTTCATTAGCTACGCCACTGATTTGCTCACCTGTTTTCTGGGGTCCGATGACCAGAAATTTTGGTAAGTGATCACAAGTTTTATCTCTAGACCAGATGTCCCGGTGTCGTCTGTCATCACATGGATTCTGAAAGAAAGAAGAGTACTTTATGGAAGATATTCATATATTCCAACGCTCTGCCTGATAGGAAGTCTTGCATAACATATACTTGCCTGCTCTTATGTTGGAGGATTATACTGTCTGTATAAATGTACACCTCTTGATCTGTGGCCTGGTGTGGTATTTGTGACTATAGTGAGTGCAGTTCTTATCTGTAGACCTTGAACAACCATGGCTTCTTGGCAGCAAGCAGTGCTGAGCCAGGCTCCCTATGTAGCAGGCATAGTGTGAGGTAGGGTGTTTAAGAAGAGGAATGGTGTGCAGCCTGAGACAAGCAAGTGACCAGAGGGGGCCCCAGATCTGGTTTCTACAGGCTTCCTGTCTTGGGATGCATGCTTGGGACCCTCAGCTGGGGCAGCAAAGCAAACCTCAAAGGGCCATCTGGCTTGGAGCAGGCAGTGCAATCCATCTTCTTGGATTCCCCCCCCCCCCATCTGTCCGTCCATCCGTCCCAGGGCTGATATTGAGATGCTCTTATTTGCATTAACAATACATGGCTGAGGGGAGGATTTCTCAAATAGGGGTAAAGGCAGAGCAGCTGCCTTAATTCTATCCCACACCAGTTTACAGGTTGCAGTGGTGTCAACGGAGTGTGCTCTGCATCCTATGGTGTGTGTGTGTGTGTGTGTGTGTGTGTGTGTGAGAGAGAGAGAGAGAGAGAGAGAGAGAGAGAGAGAGACCAGGTGGCCTGGGATAGGTAAGTAAAAGTATTGTTTATAATAATAATAATAATAATAATAATAATAATAATAATAATAATACATGTATTTATATACCGCCTTTCTTAAGATCACTAGATTTCTCTAATGACTGTAACTCGAGGCGGTTTACATAGGCAGACTTTTATTCACAAACCCAAAGGTTTTTACAATTTACAGAAATGTTCTGTCTTTCAAGAACAACACTCATACAGATCTTTCTTTCTGGATTTAGCCTTCTTTCTTAGCCACCCGTCTGTCTTCTGCTGGCTGATAAGAGGCTTCCCTGCTCCCCCAGAGACGCAGCTGAGCAGCACACTCTCCCTCACACGAGGCAGCTGGAACTCAGCTTTTAATCAGCCACAGTTTGCAAGGTCTGCTGCTCACAGAGACTTCCGGCAGTCTTGAGCTCACGACCTTCAGATCTTCAGCTGTTATCTTTGGGCAAACAGAGGCATTAACCCTCTCGGCTAAATCTTCTGCCCATTTATCTAAGAATTAAATAAATCTTAATTTACCTTTCCCTGATTCTTGTCTGAATCACCCCCTGCCCTATTACCACATCTGCTCCTGTGGGTGATGGTAATGAGGACAAAGTTTTGACTCAGCAAGGAGATGGTCCAGACTTCGATCTAATTCGATCTTGACTTAGATCTTGACTTTGATCTAATATTGACTTCGATATTGACTTCAATCTAATTGTCTTTTAAAAAAAGTAATCATGCTTCATTTTGTGTAGCAAGTGATCAGGAATCTGTCTCTAACTTTATCTGGCAAAGCACCTGATTATTTTCCTGATTTTTTATAGAACTGCAGATGTGCCCTGGTATCCACCGATTCAGCATCCATGGTTTCAGTTATCCACGGATACCATGGACACTGGGACACCTATTAAAAAGTTATGGGAACATTAAACAAATCTCTTTTTTTACCTTGCTGCAGCAAACCCACTGGTGTTCCCCTATGTTTAGAAAGGCGTCCCCAATATCCACGGTTTCAGGTATCCACAGTGGGGTCCGGAACAGAACCCCGGCAGATACCGAGCATGCCTGTATGTCCATTTAGAAAGCATGCAACCCCCCAAAAGCTGCTTTGTCTCTTTCTGGGTGTCATCCAGAGCAGCACTTGTACAATGGCATGAACACAAGCTTTTTTTCCTGAAATGGTATGGGGCAGAAATGGTATGGGGTGTGGTATAGGCAGGCTGCAGAGGGTGGAGGTCACTCCTCAGAAACGGGGAGAAGACACGTTTTGTTCATCGAAGCCACCCATGAGCTTTCCAGATATTTCAAGACAACAGCGTCCTACCTTTCCCAGGAGTTTGTGAGTTGACAATGCTACTGAACCTAGGAGACGTTGAAAATGTCTATTCTTTCCATTTATATGTATTTGAAAATAAAACAAGCAAAGGAGACGAATGAAATGTCACACACAGAGGAAGAGCCTATATCGGAAATAAATTTAAAATGTGTGTTTTGACATGTGCAATCAGTGAGTGAAAACTCTACATGTGGCTTGCTTGACAAATTGCAACTGAACAGCTCGGTTTGAATTGGAGCATTCAGTCCTAGGCTGCGCAGTATGAAAGTTCAGATTCTTATTCGGTTTACACATTTGCTTAGCTCTGGTGAATTTAGTGACCTTCTCAGAGCAATTGCTGCATAAAAGCCTTTTGGGCACGAACAATGGAGTGTCTCATGCTATAACTTCACACTAATCCAGCAGATACTTTTTGGGCGTGCAATAATGTATTGATGACTAGCAAATCCTTTGATTTTCCTTTAGTACTTGGAGGCCAGTATTGGATGCTGCTGCAGGAGAAAGTGATCAGTAGGCACAGACTGAGGAATGGATTGACTGGAGCGGTCAATATATATATTGACATATAGGACCATGCACATATAGGACCATGGGGATATCAATGGGACCTGCGCAATGGGACTGGGCATAAAAGTCCTACATAAAAGTGATGAGGCAGCACCTTAGGAGGACCGTTGTACGCAGTGCCTTTTCCCCAAGCCTATACCCACAGTTGGATTGGCCTTTGATTTTAGCTCTCAAATAATGGTAAGCGCATACTAGAAGTAATGGGGAATGTTACAGATTGATAATAGAATGCAGAAAAATAAAAATAAACTGCAGCCATGGAAATTGAAATTGATCGGCTATTCATTCAGAAATAGTCCAAATGTTTTAGTAGTCCTGTGAGCGTCATTGATCCCTATTGCAATTAATCAATTCAGTCTTTCAAACCACAGCATGCAGCACACTGACTTGGCTTGGCGGAATGTCATAGCATGGCAAGTTATAGGATTGGGCTATTTAATACTTCTGTTCAGTGGTTCTCAAACTGAGTGTCAAGACCCACCTGTGGGTTGTGACCTGATTTCTTGGTTCAAATGACCAAAGGAGACTTCAAGGGCCTGACTATAGGATGTTGTGGGGGGGGGGTGGCATGGCTGCATGAGCACCGTGGGTGGGGGAGGAAGTTAGGTAGGACTGGGCTGTGATAGTAATCTCCTACCTTACAGGAGCATGGAGAGGATGTGCCCCATGAAACCAGTTTTTGCTACATGTATGTTGAATGATGCATGTTTCCAATTCTGATGCATGATTCCTACAAACCGGCAATTTGCCTGGTTTTATGTTCTCAAAAAATAAGCTACTGTTGGCGTTTATATACTGTCATATAAACTTAAATTTACTCACTTCAAAGTCAGTTGGCAAATAGGTTTCCATGAAGTGTTTGGCAACATCTAACATTCACATGAGGCCAGAAAAAGCAGGAACATATCACAGCTTGGAGGTATTTAGCACTTTTTCATTCCAACATGTGTTAATGAGAAATAAAATGCGAGGAGAAAAGGCAAGGAGACTCTTCAAAAGAACAATCATGCTGGAAACTGCCTTCGCAGGGGTTCTGGTGTGCAGAACGCAGGGGGCCAAATACTCAGATTGAAGAAGATAGTTGGGGTGCACAGGGGTGTCCCTATACAGGATATAGGGAACCGAGCAGCAGCCAACAAACAGCAGAGGAGCAGAGGCACACACAGCAGTCTGGAACGCTTTTGCTCAGACCGGCACACAGCGGAATGCTGGCACAGCTCCCACCGCAGGAATGTGTAGGGAAGCAAGCAGACTCAAGGACACAACGAAGCTGTTCTCACCAACGTGTATTTTATAGATGAAAGGTGACCAAGACAGCAAAACACAGAAGAAAGGGTCTCATGCAGGAAACCACAAAGATAAATTCTCTGCACTGAAGTCACTTCAAAATCTTCTACAAGCTGCCAGAGTGCTTCGCAGCAAACTGTCCTTCACCCACACTGGTACAGAGGTATTGGCGCTACCTTTATACCAGGTGTAACCAATCAGTGGTTGTTGCTAGGCATGCCTTTAGCCAATTAGGTTTGCCCTGTGCACACAGCCCTTGAGACACTGAGGAGGTGATTAATTATGCCTCACCTGCTGGGTGACTCTGCTCTTTAGGCAGGAAGTCAGGCCTCTGTTTTAGAGCCAAGACTTTGGTTCAGGCTCTTGTGGCCTGGCTGTGGCATTATCCAGGAACTCCCTGTCACTGGGTATGAATTCAAAATGTGAATGGCCTTGATCAAAACAGCTTTATTAGAGTGTCCACAGACATCATGGCCTGAAGTGGATAATGCTTTCTCAGAGCGCAAGCCAAACTCCGGGCTGGAATAGGCAGGCTGACACACATGCCCCATATCCAGCCTGGGGCTTGGATGTGCTGCCACACCAGCTGGGGAAAGGAGAAAATATTCCCCTTTCCCTGACTAGCAGACAGTGGCCCAGATGGGGCTACTCGAGCTGCGCCGCCAAAATTCAGCAGCCCAACTCTAAACAGTTGGATTGGGGCAGCACAGTTAGGCCGGCCAAACATTGCTGGCCTAACTGTGCCAACCTAACTCCAGTTTAGGATTGCACCCTTAAACTGGGAAAATAGTAGATGGGGGCAGTTAAAAAGCACTCTCTCAGCATCACAGTCTGAGAGCGAACTTGGTCTCCCCTCCATGCCTGCATGTTCCATTAAAAAAGGCAAGGCACATCAGGATATAATGGATCTCTTGCCGTCTCATTTAGCTTGGTCCCAACTGGCATTAGACAGTAATGGGGAAACCCTACTAAGCCCCTCCCCCCCGCCACTGGAGATGTGGAGGATGGAGATTTCACTGGAGACGCAGAGATCAAACTGGGGTCATATCTGCACCTGATTGCTTTGGTCTGCTGGTCCGATAATAAGAGCATTCTCTGCTAATAAGAAAGACAAAGCTTTATCTTTCCATGCATGAGTATCTTTCCCTACTGTTATTTTTTTCCTGAGCTTGAGTGTTGAAAGGGAAGGGTAATGTCTCCATCAGTTTTGGAGAGCAGTTACAAGTCAACCTGCCTTTCGACAACACATCTGGGACCTGCCACTCCACCAAGCTTGATCATAAGAAACCAGAGGATAGCTTCTTAGTTCCCTAAAAAATGCCCATTCCTTCAAGTTTAATTGTTGTGGTTCTGAGCAATCTACTTCACAGGCACTCCCTGTGATGCAAAGGATCCAGAGGCAGATCTAAGGGAGGGCAAAGCTCTAAGTTTTGCAAGAAGCCTTACCTTGCAGTGGAAATCACTCCTCTCCTGCACCGTTCTAGCCAATCCTCACAGGGAAAAGCAACATCTTGGCGTTGCTTACTGGCTACAGCAGCCAGGGGCGAATCTATTTGAAAGGGCACCCATGGCGCCCCATGAAAATGCGCCCCTAGGGGCACGCAACGTCATGACGTTAAAGAGCCGGCAGGAGCGAACAGAATGCGGCGGCGCCCCGCCCCCGCCCCCTTGAGAAGCGGGAGGGGCGCCGGGTGGCAGCGCATTCTCCTTGCTTCGGCTGGCTCTTTAAGGCCAGCCAGAGCGAGGAGAATGCTGCGTAGGGCCTGGGCGGGAGCGGGCGGGCCGTGGGCGCCATTTTGGGGGGGGCGCCCATGGCTCGTGCCACCCCCTGCCACACCCTAGATACGCCCCTGACAGCAGCAAGGGAGAGGAGGGATTTACATGACAGGGTAAGGCTTCTTGCAACACTTAGAGCTTTGCCCTCCCTTAGATCTGCCTCTGAAAGGATCATAGACAATTCTCTCTCTCTCTCTCTCTCTCTCTCTCTCTCTCTCTCTCTCTCTCT
>JAJKFI010039393.1:0-38356 GCA_029204185.1 Lerista edwardsae | reverse complement strand
GTTAGGATTGTGCCCAAAGAGTCCTCAAGTCAGGTTCTGTGTGATTCCTGGAATAATGTTGTTGCTTGCGGAGTTCAACAATCGACCATCCAACAAGCTGAACCAACTAGGGACATAGGAGCAGGATTGTGCATGGGTATAATGCAGCAGTTTCAAACATATGGCTTGCAGGCCAGATACGGCATGTGGAGCTCTTCCACGGAGGTAGGAACCTCGGGGTCACCACATACAGTCCTGCTTGCCCCGCAAGCATACTGGGCATTCCCTGGACATGTGGAGAGAAAACAGGTGAATCATCTTCATGAGACTTCTGGCCTTCAGAATGTCTGCTGAAGGGCTAATAGTGTCTCTTCTAACTAATGAACCAGATTAACAGCCCAGTCCTAAAATGCCTGGGCACCATGGGCACAGTGGTAGCCAAATGGCTACAGCTGGCATCTAGTGGCAGTCAGGCAGCTGCCAAAGGCACCCTTCATCCCCTTCCCCCGGGCAAGTCTGGAGGCCTGCCTATGAGTCTCCTCAGGTCTCCGCAGGCTGCGACATCAGAGCCAACTTGTACTGCCTGTGCTGAGCCTGTTAGAATTGGGCTGTAAGACTGAAATTGGTATTTTAGGCAATCCTATTTGGCATGTTGTGATGGCGTGAACCCACACTTTTCTTTATGATAGTTGAGGTTTTGCCGCTGAAATTTGGAAACTCTCCAAAGTCTTTTCAGTACAGTCTTTTTGAGAGTTGAGTGATCCAAGAAGAAGTTCAGCTAAATTGAAGAGTCCCTGATTTTCCAACACACTGTCTAGCATCTGAGATCCCCTTAAGATTGGAAACCCACTGAGCAAGAACTGTATCCCTTCAGCACAAAATCACTGTTAACCAGAGCTAAAGTAGCAGAAGAGAAAGCAGTTGCTATACTGCCTCCTACACATTTCAATATACTTATACTGATGGGCTTACATACTGTAAGCATTACTTATGAGGATCTATGGGAACATGCCTTTTTGTCCTTCCATCATTTTTTGTTGAACAGATTTATTTATACTTAAATTTTTTAATTAGCAAGTAATCACAATGACCAAAGCCTGTCATTCAGTTGAAAATGTAGCATTCTGCTGATTTGAATTCTTCAAGCAAATCTAGTTGAAGAAAAAAGAGTTTTGCATGTTATCTATCATCAAACTATTGCCATTCCTACTAATTTTGAAACACTCTTGTTGGCTGGCATTGCATTATTAGCTGCTAAGTTATTAGCTGTTAATTATTAGCTGTGATAATGATAAAACAATGTCTTATTCTGCAGTACTAGCCTGGAATCAATTTTTTTTGGATGCCTGAGCTTCCACCAGAATCACTGCAGTCTCTGGTGCAAACATGGAGCTCCTGTGCATTCTTGTTGCTTCCTCGTTCTATTAAACCGGAAAGGATTACAGTATGCAAGTTTCAAGAATAGGGATGAGTGTAGCTGTGTGCCCTGGTATCTGTGGGGGACGTGCACCTGCCCTCCTGCATGGAACCAGGAACTGTGGATATGGGGAACTTCCCGCACGCCCAATTACCAAATTTAGAGCTCAATTCTAAGTTGCGCTGGAATGGCGAGGCAGGTGGGCCACATTTGCACCCCTGCCCGAGGAGAGGCTCCAGTGTCCCATGCGTTTCCTTGGATCTGCACCTGCTAAATAGCAGGTGCAGAGCCAAAGAGGCCTCGTGGCCCGAATCGGGCCTGTGCGGCCTGGGGACAGAGCCTTGGATGAGGCCTACCAGCCTCATCCCTGCACCCCCAGCCACTCCCCGCCCAGTTCCTCCTTCCCACTCCCCTCCCTCCTCCCAGAACCACCCTTGCACCAGCCGAGTTCGTCCCCTTTCCCCGCAGTAAGGGCGTAGGGCAGCAGATGGGTCTCCTCACTTCTGTGCCGGCTAAATAGCCAGCACAGAAGTGACGGGCTCCGAGTCAGTGGTGTCAGCCTACCGGTTCGCTGGGCGGAGTTTTCGCGGTCGCTGGGCGGGTTTCCACGGTGATCGGCAGTGTGCTCGCTGCGTTCCATTGCGTAATGGCGAAAGCCCGCCCGCTGCAGCGAAACCCGACCGCGAAAACTCCGCCCAGCGAACCGGTAGGCTGACACCACTGCTCCAAGTAATTCATGGGCTGTGAAAATCAACTTCAGGTCTGCATTTATGATGAATAACATGATTTTTTAAATCTGCAAACTAGGTTGTTTTAGGGGGTGGACAGCTGCCATGCACCAAGGCCTTCAGAAGAGTCCACTGTACGTCCTTGAGACCACTTTTGTTCCATCACTTTCATGGGTTGATGGTAAAGTGACTTCCCAATTGCGTATTGTGGAATGTTTAATTCTGCCTGCTGTATTCATTTACTTTGTTTCTTGTACTGTCAAATATGGAAAAGCTCTTAGGCTTTTGGGGAGGTAGACACATACTGGGAAAACACAATTATCCTACCAACTGTTTTCAGCAATTCAAAATGAGCTTCGGCAGCATGTGAGGTGGCAGGCGGTTTACTGCATGGCAAAAAAGTGTTCATGATTGCATGCCCATTTTCCTCTATGTACAGGAGACACATGATACATCCTACCCCACAGACAGAGATGTAGAGCGCAATCCTAAACTGGAGTTAGGCCGGCATAAACTAAGCCAGCAAAGTTTGGTCAGCACAAGGGCCACCACAAAGCATGTTTAGACTACTCAGGGAGGGACTCATGTTTGGAGTCAGGGAGGATGGCTCACGTCTGTGTGCTGGCCTCTCTGACAAAGAGAGTAGCCCAAACATACTTTACGGTGTCCCTTGTGCTGGCCAAACTTTGCTGGCTTAGTTTATGCCGGCCTAACTCAGTTTAGGATTGCGCCCTTAACTTCTGGAGACCTGAGGTGGGAGCTAAGAATGAGGTCTGGATGGAGCTGAGGTCTGGACAGGTCTGGAAGGTCCACAGCCCCATCTGCAGGCCTCCCCGAAGCGGAATGAAGTCCTGTTTTTTTTGCACTGAAATAACTTCCTGTTTTCATGCAAAACCAGGAAGTGCTTTCCATGTGAAAAATGGGGCTTTATTCTGCATCAGGGAGGCCCACAGACCACTCTGGACCTCAGCACAATCCCCAGGTAAGCGCTGAAACCCCTGGGTGTCCTATGGTGCCAAAATTGTAGAGGCATGGTTGGAACACCCCTGCAGCCCCAGGCCCCACCCCGCTACTACTAAGTACATTCTCAACATCCGAGTAGGACGTTGGGAACCACTGTGCTGCCCCACACAGTGATGCTGGAATATAGTCTTAGGGCACAATCCTAACCTGGAGTTAGACTGGCACAAGGGCCACTGTATGGACCACTCTCGGAGTCAGGGAGGATAGCACATATCTGTGTGCTGGCCTCTCTGAATCTAAGAGTGGTCCAAACATACGTTATTGTGTCCCTTGTGCCGGCCAAACTTTGCTGGCCTAACTGTGCCAGCCTAACTCAGGTTAGAATTGCGCCCTTAGCCAGAGAACCAGAGAAGGAGCAATTCTCGGTCTCCATTCCAAAAGCCAGACTCCCCTCCAAGCTAGTTTTCCTTTGATATGTCAAGCTGAAACATCTGTGTTTCTGACAGTTAAATGAAGTACTTATTATCAAAGGCTAGAAGTACAATTTCCCCCCTCCTTTCTTCTTCTTCTTATTACTGTGATAATTGTGTGGAGGAAATAGTTCCAAAGCTTACCAGAATAATCCAGGTTGTTCCTGCCTGTAAGTGCGTTTCTGTTTTGGTTTTAAGTATAGTTAAAAAAAGAAAAAAGCAGTGTATGCAATTGATTTCAGCTTCCTGAAGAGGCTGGTAGTGTGATCAGAAAGGGGCAAATTGAAGTGCAAATGGACAACATTCCATTTGGCATGGGTACTAATAGCAACAATGTAGAGTATTTTATGTAAGAACAGAGAAAGGTCACAGGAATATAAAGAATGACTCTTCGGTGGCTGCAGATTTACTCAGTGTGCCTTTGCCATTTCCACAAACTCGAGTTATAATTTGATAAGAAGCTGACACAGAGAAAGGCTGAGTGAACATGCTGAGGGCCATGACCATTTTGGGACTGTGGCTATTGTCCCACCAACTATTCATTCACATGTTTGCACCTCTATTAATGAGAGCAGAGTTAAAGAGGACTAGCACCTTGAACTGTTGGTTGATGGGAGGAGTGCCACAAAGGGGTGCTTTCTGTTCCTTTGTAAGATGCCACTTTAGAAATCAATGCAGGGAGGAACTGTGGTGGGATGTCCCCACTTGACTAGACTGTCTATAATCCTCTTATAGCAGAAAAGTGTGGCATGCATATGTTTGTTTAAAGAGACTGAGCAGGTAGAAATAAAGCTAGCACAAATACGGTGGCACAAGTACACTGGGTATTCATGGGAGGCATGGTTAGTGTACATGCCCAATTTCAATAATGCAGTGGTTCCCAAACTGTGAGCCATGGCTCCATGGGGAGCCACAGAAACCAGCTAGGAGAGGCACAGGATCCTCACAAACCACCCATCGCCTTATACAATATATAGGATTTTAGCCCTAATGGGCAGCCTTTGTCAATGGTCCAGTAGGTCAAGGAAGCCACCAGTTGAAAAGGTTTTGGAACAACTATCTAAGGAGATAGGGCTGGGATCAGTGGCGTCATCCTACCGGTTCGCTGGGCGGAGTTTCTTCGCTCGCTGGGAGGGTTTCCGTGGTGATCGGCAGCGTGTTCGCTGCCTCCTGTTGCGTAATGGCGAAAGCCCGCCCGCCGATCACCACGGAAACCCTCCCAGCGAGCGAAGAAACTCCGCCCAGCGAACCGGTAGGATGACGCCACTGATCCCAGCCCTATCTCCTTAGATAGTTGTTCTAAGCCACTGGCTGGGATGCACATGGAAAAGGACCTTCTCTGTAGTAGCCCTCTGGGCTTGGAATGTTTTACCAAGAGATAGAGCCCTACTTTCAAAGAGCTGCTAAAAACTCATTTGTCTGGTGACTTTGGTACTGTGACTATCATGGAAGACTGCTGCTCCTTGCAACTGGATTTGCTTTCTGTTAGTTTTTCTGTGGTTGTTTTACTGTTTTCTATGACATCATCCTTTGCCCCAGAATTACAAGGGGACTGGTGGGATATAAATGCAAATAAGGGAGAAATCATCCTGAAGACACTGTAGTATAGCTAACATTAATATTCTCTGCACCACAGCTGTGGTACAAAGGCAAGGTAGGAGATTTTTTTTTTAAAAAAAACCCAACTTCATGGAATAGGAGCCTTTAAATCCTGGACTGTTTGTCAGTAAGAGAGGCCAGGTGAACAGACACAGATGGAAAGAGAAACAGAGAGCATTGTGTAGCTGGAAATGCAAAAGTGGCAGAGCAACCACAGCAACAATGCTCATGGCACAGATTAGAGCAGGGGTCATTTCATGCAGCAGGCCGAATAGCATTTATGATGCCTGCTGAGAACAGGAAGTAATGGCATTAAGCAGGAAGTGATGTCAATAAGCAGACCATGGCCTGAAATCAGCACTTCCCCCCCCCCTCAGGAGCTCATGATCAGCGAATAGAATATATGTAGAACATATTTTCAAGGTATCCCAATTGTCATGCAGGCTGCCCTTTCAGCAGTGACACCACAGCACAGCTCGGCAGCTGGGAGCAGCTGATGGTGGTGCTGAGAGAGCCCTAGGACCAGTGGTGTCATCCTACCGGTACGCTGGGCGGGACATCCGGGCGATCGGCAGCCCGCCCGTTGCGTACTGCAGCGTTATGCCGTTTGCGTAACCAGTTACGCCGCTTGCGTACATTACGCAAATGGTGTAACGCTGCGGTATGCGACGGGAGGGCTGCCGATCACCCAGATGTCCCGCCCAGTGTACCGGTAGGATGACACCACTGCCTAGGACCAGAGAAGGAGCTTCTGCAGGCTGCATCCAACCTCCGGGCCTTATGTTTGACACCACTGGATTAGAGAGCTTTAGAGCCCTTAATGATACACTCAGAGTCTACACACAATACACAATATTGTAGCAGAAATGTTTATTCGGTTGGAGTGAGAAGAGACAATTGGGGTACACACAGTCCATTCCCTCAATAAACAAAAAAGCTAAAAATACTCCAGAGTCATTGGAAATCGTTAGGTTCACCAGTCCCAACCTCCAGACCGTATCCAGGCAAACAGGATTTGCAAGAATCAAATAAAAAATAATCCGTTTTCAAGACCGTTAATATCTATGTCCATTCCAGCATTACTTTCCAGTGGGGATTTTGTGTCACTTGTGAGCCTTTGTTCATTGTTGTAGTTGCTAGCAGTGAGGCAGGTGCATCCAGTCCTTGAGCCCACACTTTAGAAATTGCGTGGAAGGGATGCAGCGGACGAAGAGAGAAAGAAATCAATGTTAAAAAGTCATAATTATTCCCTCTGAGGGCATTTGCTGTATTACAGACTACTATTGGATTTATAGTTTAAATGTCATAGCTTTCCCCATGGCCTTGGTGAGGATGCTGAGAATTCTCTGTTAATGCAATTCCCGTATAGAACAATAGTTTTGGGGGCTATGCTAACCTAGCTCCAGGTTCGGATTGCACTCTTAAACTCATTTAAGTACGTGATGTAGGTACACCTTTAAGATAAAAATCCCCTTCAACGTCTGGAACAGCTATATAGTTGGTAACGTACGCAAAAATGGTGAGAAAAGTTAAGGAAAATAATGAGAATATTAAGAAACCTTGCAAGAAACTGTGAAATGTGAAAGCCTTTGGGGAAAAGAAAAGGGATGTTTTATTGTAATGTTTCCATTACAGGATGGAAACAAGTCTGATTATGGGACTGCAACATTTGCAGAAATGCTCAGTAAAGGAGAGGCTGCTGCTGCTGTTTTTTAATGTTTAGTAATGCCAAAATCACGACTGAGTAACTGTACCCTGCAGGATCACTTACACCGCTGGCACAGACACTAGTCTGTAGTAATCCCTTATGGGAGAAAATGCATGCTGCTAGATCACATTAGGTGCTTGTGAAACATTACATGAAGAAAAAGAAAATTCCTTTTATTTTAGATGTGTAGCATTATGCCTAACAGCAATGTAGCAAATCTCCGTTTCCCAGAGAAAGAACACATTCTTCATTAATGCGATAGTGAACGATGAGACTTTCACAGGAGGAAGTAGCATTCTCCAGGGTGGCTTCCACATTCACTTTGTCATGGCGCTTTTTCATTACTAGCTGGAAGTAGAATTCAAATTGAGGCTCCATTTAGCACTTACAGCCCAATCATACTCGGGCCTTGTGCAGCCAGAATGATCATCCCAGCAGCGCATGGCCCTTTGCAGCTGTCTCAAAATGTGACACACCGTTCTGCCCAGGTGCCATTGCAAGTGGTAAGTGGTTGGGTCTGTGCGCCAGGGGGCTGGGGAATGTCTGCCAGTGCCACTAGGTTAGCACAGGGGATTGGAGGGAGGCAGGGAGGGGGCAGATTGGGGCCTAGAAGGGGGTGCTATTGGTGGCAGCAGTGCATGCTGATAGTCTAAACCCCTTTTTGGCCCAGTGGGTGGACTGGCCTGGGAGGTGGGTGGGATCAGCCTCCAGTAGGTAGGCCAAATCCTAGCCCCCCCCACCTCCTGAGCAGTGTAGATGCACAGGCCTCACACTGGCCTTTGCTGATGCAGATCTGAGTAGTCCTATTGGGGTGGCTGGGTAAGGGGACTCTGAGTTGCACCCAGTGGTGTCATCCTGGTGGAACAGCCCAGTACGCCGTTCCGCCAGTTCCACGGACGGGCCCGGGCTGCGCCGCTTCTCCCGAGGACGGGCAAGCTGCTCCTGGGCCCTCCCCCCCACCCGCGTGTCCGGATCGCTCTGAAATGGAGTGATTCGAGGCACAGTGAGGTGCAGTGAGGTGTGGCTGCCATCCACCATAGGGGCGGAGGGCTGCCAATCATCCGGGCATTCCGGTTCCTGGTGCGCCCAGATGACGTCTCTGGTTGCACCACAGCCGCCTCCTAACTGGGGCAGGATAAGGGGCAGGCCAGAGAGTGAGAGAACATGCATGCCAGCCAATGGAGATTAATACACGGAAGATGCTCTGAATACCTGCGTGATACTTTTTGTTGTGCATACTATTAATCCAGTTGGCTCAATGTTGTCCACCAGGATTGGCAGCAACTCTTCATGGTTGCACATAGACAGTATTCCAACAGACTGTTGCTGCAAAACTATGATTCCCTGTTGCATAGTGTTGTGAATGCTTTGCCGACTGTGGTTACACAAGGCCCAGACACACTTCTCACCTGACTCCAGGTGCCTGTGGCACATTGGTGATGAATGACACATTTCCCGTCCTATCTCCACATCATTTCACGAGCTCTCAAAATGTTTTTGTTTAAGTTATTTAGACGCGAATGTAGTGATGCATCACCAATAAACGTCACTAACACCACATTGCGATGCAGGCGCACTCCCAAGTAAGTCCCATTTGGTTCAGTTGGTCTTACTCCCAGAAAAGTGTGTATATGATCGAAGCCTAAGTTCAGAAATTTTGCCAAGTGTCTAACATACAACATGGTGGCGCCCTGTGCTGAAAAATAGCACTCTGGAGAGTATGTGTGTGATGGAGAATCAAACCATGGTGGTGCCAAAAACCTCTCAGTCCCACCACCACAATTCTGTTCTTTCCCTGTCCCTGCTGCTATTGTAAAAACAACGAACCCTCCAGGCCATGCTATATGTACAAGCATATCGAATGTGGCCTTAAGTCCCTGGAAATTTTAAGCAGAGAAAAATACTTGCCTTCAAGCATAACTGGAAAAGGATCAGCATAAAGGCATCTGAGTCTGGGCTAGCTGGGGTAAAGGTCTGGTTACATTTCAGCCTGTTTTGAGTATTGTTTTATGAGATATGTTGACATAATGACAAACTGTTTAATAAGATTTCGTATCCCCAAAACACGGCTACAACTGCGGTAGATAAAAGACAAACATGCTGAAATTTCTCATCCTGGGAGGCAAGGTAACTAATGACTGCGAATGGCAAGTCGGGAAAAATGCATGACAGTTTTGCAGTTATTAGAGTTGTACAAGTTTTGCTGCTTCACTTCATTATCAATAATCCTGCTTCGGTGTATCATCTCACCAACCTACTCATCATTAAGAAGCAGTGTAGTTGCCCTTTGTCTCACACAAGGATTACAGTCGTATTTTCGGTATCTGCTGGAATTTGGTTCTCTGACTCCCCGCTGATAACAAAAGCAGTGTTAACTGTTTAGTATTTAACTAAACAGTTAACTAAACAGTCTTAAACAAAAACAGTATTTAACTGTGAGCATAATCCTAGCCTGGAATTAGGCTGGCACAGTTAAGCCAGCAAAGTTTGGCCAGCACAAGGGCCACCGTAAGGTATGTTTGGACGACTCGCAGAGAGGCCAGCCCACAGACGTGCGCCATCCTCCCTGACTCCGAGAGTGATCCAAATGTGATTTACAGTGGCCCTTGTGCTGGTCAAACTTTGCTGGCCTAACTGTGCCAGTCTAACTCCAGGTTAGAATTGTGCCTCGTGTTAAATAAAAGCAGTTAAAAACAAAATATGAGTCATGGCACAATCCAAACCAACTTTCCAGCACCAAGGTAAGGGCAATGCAGCTCTGAGGTAAGGGAACAAACATTTTTTATCTTGAGGAGGCCTCCGTGACTGCCCCCCACCTCCGTGACTGCCCCCCCCAACTGAGAGTTGCAACATATGCCCCATTATGTCAGTGCTGGAAAACTGGCTAGGATTCTACCTTTAGTCAGGTAGTCAGTTAGAACTGCTATTTTCAGCTTGCTCCAAGAAAAGTGACCCCTTCCTGTCGCCCTCTCTCACTGAAGAATGGAATGTGAAAGTGATGAATCCCTTCTGCATTCCATCCTTCAGTGAGAGAGGGTCTTGGATTGAGCTGAAGATAGCAGTTCTATGCATGTCAACTCAGAAGTAAACCCCATCATGCTCAATGGAGCATATTTCCAGGTGGCACTATGCCCATCAAATAAAATGGGACTTACTTCTGTATATACATGCATAGGATCATGCTGTTGGGCTACAATTTTATGCACACTTACCTGTGAGTAAATCTTATGGAACATTGTGGGACTGTCTTGTGTGCAAGCACTGTCAAACAGTTAGTTGGAAAAAATTCCAATACTGAAAGAGGAGGGAGTGCATACCTGGTGTTTAGTATTAGGGATGCGAGTTTGGGTTGGAAAGAAACACACTCCAACCCGTCACCCTGCTTCAGAGCCACTTTGGAGAGGTCAGGGAAGGGGCAATGTGACTGACAGCTGAGTTGTTCATAAGATCAATGGCAGCTGACAGAAAACCTTGAATTGGTACTTCCTTTCTTCCTTCTTCCAAGCAATGTGATTCTTGGGAGGGAACTATGATAATTTAGAGTCGTCTAATGGTTTTCGCTGCCGTGGGTGAGTTTTCTCTTGTAGCAAATGCTTTCAGGAGGGTTTAGGTGTTGGGTGTTCTCTGAATCAACCAATTCCTCCCACTGTTCTTAAATTATCCATTCCTCCCCATTAAATCAACCTTGTGCCCTGCAGTTGCAATTCATTTATATTATTCCCTGTTTGTTCCCAGGACACAAAGAGCGTTTCTTGAGAACAGCAGTGGGTTTGGAATACACTGTATGGGGTATGCAGATGACACCTAATTCTAGGTCTTGAATAACTGGTGCTGTGTATGTGTGTGGAAGACTGGTTATGGGATAATTAAGTGCACAGTCCTAACTTGGAGTTAGGCTGGCAAAGTTTGGCCAGGAGAAGGGCCACTGTAAAGCACGTTTGGACCACTCTCGGAAGACGGCGAACGTCTGTGTGCTGGCCTCTCTGACTCTGAGAGTGGTCCAAACATACTTTATGGTGTCCCTTGTGCTAGCTTAACTGTGCTGGCCTAACTCCAGACTGGGATTCTGCTCTAATTGAAATTAAGTCCTTGCAAGACAGAAGTTCTGTAGTGAACTTCTAGAAGGGAGTGCAACCCCTTCTAGAATAAGCCTTGAACACATGCCTGCTTAAGGCTTGTTCTAGAAGGTATTGCACTCCCAATGAAAGATCAGGCCCACAGCTTGGATGTTCTTCTGGACCTGGCTCTGCTCCTAGATACACAGATAGTGGCTATGGCCAGATGTTCCTTTGTTTGGCTTCAGCCAATGTGCCAGCTGCAATCGTTCTTGAAGAACAAAGATTTTTCCACAACATCCACACTTTAAACACAGCTTATCTGGGCTTCTAAAACGTGCTCTACTCAGGGTTGCCCTTGAAGACTTTCCAGAATTTAGTGGTCAAGGTGCTTTCAGGCACCTGTAGGACTGTACACATTATACATATACTTTCTGACCTGTGTGTGCTTCAAGTGTGCTTCTCGGCACAATTCAAGTTGTTGGTTATTACCTCAAATGCCTTACATGCCTCGAGTCCTGGGTTACCCACCCATCCATTTGCCTGCACATCATGGTCATCATTTGACGCTCTGCTTTGCAATCCCTCTAACTAAGAGTGCAAACTTAACCTGAAGTTAGGCTGGCACAGTTAGGCCAGCAAGGTTTGACTGGCACAAGAGGCACCGTAACGTATGTTTAGACCACTCTCGGAGTCAGAGAAGCCAGCACACAGACGTGCGATTTACGGTGGGCCTTCTGTCGGCCAAACTTTGCTGGCCTAAGTCCAGGTTAGAATTGCACCGAGTCTTGGTTGGTGGGAATGCAAATATGGCCTTTTTTTGTGGCACCCCTCCCCCTCACACTCTATAGGATGCATGGGTGACCTCAACAGTACTTGTTGCATTTGTCCCATTTTGACCACTACACAATCTCTTGCTCATCACAATTTTGCAATGTTTCCCACTCCTTGAGGCATGTGGTATACGCTACTTTATGGAAAGCTTCCAAACCAGCTGGTGTAGACACACACTTCAATTGTTTTTTCATATGTTTATTATCTATCATGGATTCTTCCTTTTTGAGTACTTTCTGAGAATTTATAACTCCTTTCCAGAAAACCAGCATGTCTTCTGGTGAAACAGGAGAAACCAAGGGTGGAAATAATTGAAAAATAATGAATTTTATGTTGTCTTTATGTCTTTATAAGGGTATTTAAGGAAGTGAACAACATAAAATAGTAATAAAAACAACGAATAAAAATCAACATTTAGCATGAAAACATGCCGCCTTGTATTGAGAACCATTTGGCTTCTCTCTGAACATTCTCTGATACATTCACCTGAGGGAAAACAATGAATTTCTAGCCCTAGGGAGGAACAGAAGCTTCCAGAGAAATTGCACATGTTATATAGAAGCTCATTTGGCATTCTTAGTCGCCTCTCGTTGGGAGCAAGTAAATTGAAATTAACTCCCAATATCATTTTCTGAAATGTTGCTGTCAACCCTAGTTGAAACACTGCACTTGAGTTCATTGAGTTCAAACAGACTCTTATGTAAAATGGTTTAAAATGATCACCATGTAACCTAATGCATTTGACTTCTTTAAGGCACATATTTATCAAGAGGCACAAGTCTTCTCTTGCAATTATGGGGACATGTAACATAATTTTCCATAAGTATGCTGGAAGCTGTAAATATTATGATTTTTTGGAAGCACGCAGTTGAAAGAGATTTGCCCAAGAAGTCCAAGTATTTTGCTTTCTTTCCGACTGAAATATGTACTATATTATTCAGAAGGACAAATAAAACCAGCAAGCATACATTTGAACGACCGTCCCTTGGAGAACGCAGCCCCCTTCATTTTACTGACAATATCTGGCTGCCTGTGAGATTAGCTCCAAAATAATAAGAATGGAATGCTTATGGAAAGTGTCTAAAACCGCAGCTGTCAAGAAAATTACAAACCTTACAATCCACAGGGAGACGTTCCTATCCTTCGCTTGTGTCTTGACAGACGGTAATTTGTCATATGATGAAGACTATCGATCGTACATACACTTTCTTGGTCTTCCTGGTAGGCAAAATGCATGTGAGCCCCAGACTGGAGAAATAATAATGCCTTATAGCTCCATATAGATTCCCAGAAGCTGACCAAAAGATTGATATTAATAACTGCCAGCATGTGCATATATAACAATTCACCCCCTCCCCATTTTTGGGCCTGTTAAAAAAACTGTTATTTTTAACAGTTGAACAAGACTTGTTCACGAGATCCGCTGACAATTGTAAGAGAACCAGACAAGCGAAGAGTGATAACGGACGCAGGTTGTGGGTGCTCTGGCTCCTCCTCGGTGCTACCTCACTTTCTGAAGCTCTTGTCTTAGCCAGGATGGCAGCGGCTGGCCCAGTCTATGCAGCAGTTTGGACAGTTCCACATTGTGGTCTCTGTAGTAGTTTGAAAGGAATGCCCTAGACTGACAACCAAGAAAAGAAATGGTCAGAACGTTACCAAGAATGTAGGCTTCCTGTGTTGTATTTGTCTAAAAAAAACCCATGGAAGAAATGTTATTCTTTTGTGATGTTCATTTATACAGGTGTGCCCCTGTATCCAGTGATGTCATGCAGGGGGAACGCAGGGGAACTCAGTTCCACTAGTTAAAATTAGGGCTGACTCCGCCCACTTCACTCTCCCTCCTCCCCCCTCTGCAAAGAGCTTTTCTTCTTGGTCGGCCAGCACTCAGAGGGTTAAAGGGAGTGACTCCGGATTCCTAGGGGGGCGAAGGGGGAAGGGCTGCAGTGGGGAAGTCCCGTCCTGCACAGCCCCCTTCCTCCCTCCAGCCACACACATGGAGTCAGCAGCTGCTTTGGTGAGTCTGCAGCCCACTGGGGAGAAGGGGCGTCCTGGGGGTGCGGTGGTGAATCGAGGGGGGCCCTGGAGGGGACGGAGGGGAGCCGGGACTTTTTGAAGCTGCCCTCCTGATGTGCCCGGCATAAGCGGGCTTTGGTGTGGGGAAGCGCCCAAGGGTGCCATCCGGAGTGGTGCCGCCCCTCAGCCCCTTCCACAGGTTCCTGCCTCATTCTGCTCAGCCAGCCTCAGCTTCGAGGCTGCTGCCCCCCGTGCCAATTTTCAACTTCCCTGGCAATTTTGAATAACTCCACCTCGCCTAGCTGCGAAGACCAAGGAAAGGCTTTCGCCGCTGTCTCTCCAGTCCGCCACTGTCTCTCCAGTCCAGAGCGTTTCACTGGCGCTCTGGGTGTGAGGCTTCTTTGGGAGACTGTCCCCATCGCTATTGGAGCTGCAATTGGGGAGGGGGGAATTCTTCGCTTTCTGTTCTGTAGGCGCCAGGCGCTATACAGAACTGGCTGGCTCCGCCCACTCGTCGCTGACGTCGTCGCTGGCTAGGAACCAGCCGCGGGTAGACCTGGGCTCCGCCAGCCTCCGGCTTATGACATCACTTCCGGTGGGTGGGTCCTGACACGTGCCAATCAAAAGTGAGTTCCTGTTCTTAAATCATTTAAATGCCACCACTGCCTGTATCCCTGGGGGAAGCCATTCCACAGACGCTCTGCAGATATGGAAACCACGGATACGGAAACCGTGGATAATAGAAGGCCAAAGCTTTCCTGTGCGCTGTGCTGGCTGCCTGCCAGACCAGGTAAGCCAGCACAGGATGGGACTAAATGGGAGGAAGGTAAAAAGGGGGAGGGCGGGGCAAAACTGGGTGGGGTGAGATGGGAGTAGAAAGGCTGCAGGAGGGCTTGAATCTGGTGGTGATGATGTGCCCCTGATCCTCCCCGCACCCTTTTCTCCTTGGATTTGTGCCAGTGAAATCACAAGTGCAGGTCCAAGGAGACCAATTGCAGGGTGGGAGGCTTACAAAGGGGAAAGGGGTTTTAAATCCCCTTTCAAAGCCTCTTGCTGTCTCTCTCCACCCCCACCCCGGGAAAGGATACAGGGTGCACCTTTTTGGTGCAGCCGCCCCAGTGGGGGAAGGATGGGATTGGCCACAAATCCTGCTAGGACAGCAGAGTTCGTACCTGGTGACCAAAGTCAGCAACTAAGAGCTCCTGACTTTAGGAAACAACGAGTTTAATAAAACAATGGAAGGCTCCCTAACTGCCACCGTCCATGACTGGCGTCCAATAAGGAGGCTCCTTTAGAAACAAATGACCCTTCAAACTAGTCACAGGATTCTACAGAGAAAACGTCTTTAAAAAACTCTGAACACAAGAACATTGAGTTACTTGTTCTCTCCATTCCATGCCTGGTGCCCTGCTTGCAGCTGACACGCCTGCTTTCCAATTGTCATTTTAGATATATGAAGCAAATGGTACCTCTTGATCCATTGGTGGGTATTTTCGGCCTTTGCTTTTCCCCAGGCATTTTGTCTTGCCTCCCTCCAGCAGCTGACACCAAAACCCTTTCTGAGGGTCAAACCTACAAAGGATTACCGAGGTTAATGCATGGTCTACATGAGGAAAGTCAAAGACTTCCAACAGCCTAGGGTGCCAATCAGTGATGTCATGCAGGGGGTACGTGGGGGTACGCGAGTACCAGTTTCTAGGATTACAGCTGGCCCCGCCCATTCGCCCGCCCACTCGTCAACTCCGCCCTCTGCAACGTTTGAATTTCCTGCATGTTTGAGTTGCCTGCATGTTCTCAGAGCCAGGCAGGCAGGCAGGCCTTTCCTTTCCTTGCCACTGAAAAATGAGTTGCTCTGGGGTTTTAACATGATGCCAGGCCTCCTTAACCTGTTCTGGGGGTGCTGTGGAATACTGTTGCAACTGTTGGGTCAGTTTAAAATCATCTGAGGCCTCAAAAAGGGCTTTTTTCATGTCACTTCCTGCCACGACATCACTTCTGGCTTATGACGTCACTTCCGGTGGGCGGGTCCCGACACGTGCCAATCAAAAGTGAGTACCTGTTCTTAAATCATTTAGATGACACCACTGGTGCCAATCATTTTCACCAAAACAACTCCGGTGGGCTGACCAAAGCTTGGTTGCTGCTAGAGGCAGCCCAAGAATACCACCTCGCTCCCCAACCCAAAATAATTAAAGAAAATGCTAATGTGCATTTGCGAGTGCCAGTAGCATAGTCAGTGGTGGAGGAGGCATAGGAAGCACTGCAGGTGCTGCAGCATGCCATGAAAGCTGCCCCTCCCACTTGCCGTCAGAGCCATTCTGGGCAGCAACAACAGTGCCAGAACGGCGCTGATGGCGAGTAGGAGGGGCAGCTTATACAGTATGTTGCAGTGCCTGGACTAATTAGCGCACCATCCACTTCCGGTTACACTACTGGCTAGTGCATGCACACATGCTACCTGGAGATACAGAAGATGGGAGAAGGGGAAGGCTTCTTTCCTTTTGGGAAGGCCTACTCTGCTCTTCCTGTTTATAATATACCATGACTCCTACAGTGAGTCAGTATCTCTATTTCCCAGTCTACTTGCCTGCTTTCCTAAGCAGCTGGCTGGCTGGGGAGAGTGAGAAGGGGGCAACAGCAGAATTTTTCTCCCCATGTAAGAGGGATGATGCTGTCTTCTTCCTTTCCCCTCCTCTCAGTTAACAGGAAGAGGATTGACGTGTTGACTGAGAGTGCAGTCCTAACCTGGATTTTGGCCGGCACAGTTTGTCCAACAAAGTTTGGCTGGCACAAGGGCCACAAGGGCCACCGGAAAGTATGTTTGGACCACTCTCAGAGAGGCCAGCACACAGATGTGCACCAGCCAAACTTTGCTTGCCTAACTGTGCTGGCCTAAATCCAGGTTAGGACTGTGCCCAGCGACGGGATCTACAAACGACCTGGGGGAACACTGGGCGGGACGTAGGTGGGACATCCGGGTGATTGGCAGCCCGTCCGCAGCAATCCGCAGCTGCCCTGGCCTGGGGGGGGGGCTCCTGCCTGCCTGCTGCGGAGGACGGGTGAGGGTCGCACCGGGTGCCTGGGCGAGCTGCAGTGGGGCGCGCTAACCAGGGGCAGCCCCCCCCGGCCAGGACAGCTGCAGAACGCAGTGGACATGCAGCCAATCATGCGGAAGCCCCGCGTAAGTCCCGCCCAGTGTTCCCCCAGGTCGTTTGTAGATCCCGTCGCTGACTGTGCCCTGAAGCAGCTCCATTAGTGGCAGGTTGGAGGGTGATAGTGGACAGGGTGCTTGTCAGTTTGCTACCCTCCTACTTGCTCCACGATGCAAACCTTTCAGGCCATCTTCAGAAGGCCGACCTTCTCTGTAAGCATGAAAAGTCAGAAGAATTTTAAAGGTCTTCACACACACACTCACGCTAAGGAAAGCACCAAAGAATACAGTGCTCAGTGCTCAGTGTTTCAAATATATTTCTATAGGATTTGTGACTTACATAAAACATTGGAATGTTTTACGTTTTTCTTACCATTTGTCAGATGCTTTGGAAGGCTAATTGATTGGGAGCTAAAGGTAATTAGCTGCCAATATTTCTCTGCCCCAGGCTTGTTCCTGTAATGGCAATGCACCTGCACAAGCCTGCAAATGTGAACTCATTTCATACAAAGGGAAACTTTTCTGGGTCCATGTTAAGCCTATTACAGCCCTAATTTTCACCGCCAAAATGGCCCTTAGTCGTGCTATCAATTAAAATGAAGTAAATCATTGATTAAATGGATATATTGAAAGGAGACTCATTTCTAGCTCGAATTTCCCAATCTCCTTTTTGCATAGCAAAGTAGTTTTGCCAGCTTGCCATAATTTCCCAAGAGGAGAAGCAATATTGCTTGCTGTGCCCAAGAAAGCTGTAGAACTCAGTAGCAAACAATAGATCTGCTTCAAGGAATTGTATTTAACGTTGGTAAGGAAAGGTGTTGATTTGGAATGCTTTTTTTAAAAAAGCAAATACATGGGAGTTGCACAAAGTCAGTCTATTTTGTAATCTCCAGGATGGGAGAAAGTCTGGGTGCAATCCTAAGCTGCACTGGAACAGGCGGGCCTGCGGGCCTGCGCTGTATCCAGCACAGCTTGGTAGGCTGCTGGAGCCTCCCCGGGGCAAGGGCATGAAATCAGGACCGCATAGCCCACTGGCCTGCCCATCCCTGCCCAGGAACACCTCCCGCCTGCCCTCCCTCCTCCGCTCCTGAACCGCTCCTGCGCCAGACGAGTTCGGCTGGCGCACAGGTGGCTCTCCGCCAGTGCACTCGGGTTGATGCTACTCCTAGCATCATCTCTAGCGCTGATGCGGGGGTGCTGGTCTGTGCTCCCATGTCAGCGCTAGTGATATAGCATTGGTGCTATACTGGGCATAGGATTGCGCCCTCAGCCAAGTCAAGCACTTTTACATGCTTTTGGTTTAAGTGGACAAATGAGTCTCTGCCCAATTCTGAGCTGCCGGGCCGCGGTGGTTGCAGCGGTAGCCAAACGGTTACCGGTGCATCCAGTGGCAGCCCGGCAGCTGCTGGAGGCTCCTTGGAGGAAGGGGACGTTTGTCTCCTTCCCTTGGGTAAGGGTGTAGGCAGTGGTGTCATCGTACCGGTACGCTGGGCAGGACATCCGGGTGATTGGCAGCCCGCCTGTTGCGTACCGCATCGTTACGCCATTTGCGTAATGTACGCAAGCAGCGTAACTGATTATGCAAACGGCGTAACGCTGCGGTACGTGACGGGCGGACTGCTTATCACCCGGATGGCCCGCCCAGTGTACCGGTAGGATGACACCACTGGTCCTAGGGCAGGCAATGGGTCTCCCTGCCTCTGCACCAGCTATTTTGCCGCACAGAGGCTTGGGCATCCATGTCGCTGTTGTTCCCAGCCCCGCTCTGCGAGCAAGAAGACATGGGTGAACAAAAAGGTAATATTCAGCACATCATCTAAGGGGAAAAGCACTATCGTAATCAAAACTGTCATTTACAGCCCAATCCTATGGGTGGCAGAATGTGAGTTCCTGCGGCATAAACGCTTAACAGCAGTTGCAAATGCAATGACGGACTAGGGATGCCTGCCAGTGCAGGTAAGGCCACACGATGGGTGGCAGGGTGGGGGTATAACAAGGCAGGGGGAGGGCATGAGCTATGGTGGCATCTGGCCTTTATCCCAGGGCTAGGGAACATAGGTTCCCTTACACTGAGGAGGCCTCCTATCCAGAGACCAAAATTCCCCCATGGGATAGAACAGATGCGTCGCAGTGACACAGCTGCATCTCCTCAAGGGAATTTGGCTGGTCATTAATATTCCTGATACACCTGTAGAGAAAACCCTAGTGTGCATTTTCAGCCTGCTAAAAAGAAACACCTGCAATCGATGAAGATCATCCTTTGATTTCTTGTGGAAACTTTCATTAGGTATTAACAACTGTGCAAAGTGCCGATGGGTAGGATGTTCATCCTGCCTCTCTGTCTCCTCCCCATCTATCCACCCCGAAGGGCAGGGGGCAAAGGAGGACAGAGAAGTGATAAAAGGAAACTCACGTTAGAGCATCAGAATAATTGTAATGAGGAGAAACGCCCAGGAACTTCTGCACTTCATCCATGACGGTGGCTGGGTCATTTCGTAGCTGTTGTCCATCAATAATCAGCAACTATGTAGATAGATACAACGTTTATTGACTAAGCAATTTAAGAGAGAGGAGGCTTAACATACATGACACTTAGGAAAGAGTTGGGCTTGCAGAAGGATCTCACTTTCTATGTTACGACTCGAGAGTCAAAACAAATGCATCTATTACATGGCACTGAAATTACTTTATGCAGGTGGGGCATTTTTTATCCACGAGGGTTCCATTCCAGGAACATTCACATATAAAAAAATCCATGGGTAATTAAACCATCGGATTACCCACACCCCAACCTCCAGACACCTGTTGGGATGGCTTTCTTAGGCCCGCCGAGGCTGCATGGCTTGCCCGCACCGTTGGCAGGGCTGAGAATAGGGGATATTCCCCCACCCCACCCTCTAGATACGACGGAGCACACAACCCCGCGTTACCATGTGGCTTTGGCGGGGTTGAGAATCTCCCTTTCCAGAGGCAGATCTAAGGGAGGGCAAAGCTCTAAGTTTTGCAAGAAGCCTTACCTTGCAGTGGAAATCACTCCTCTCCTGCACCGTTTTAGCCAATCCTCACAGGGAACAGCAACATCTTGGTGTTGCTTACTGGCTACAGCAGCAAGGGAGAGGAGGGATTTACATGACAGGGTAAGGCTTCTTGCAACACTTAGAGCTTTGCCCTCCCTGCAGATCCGCCTCAACCGCATAGAAGCCGTGGCATTTTCCTCCTCATTGTCCAGCACAGTGCAGCGACTGTATGCCAGGTGCAAGGAATGGTGAGAAATATAGTTTTTCAGCTCTCCTGATTATGGCCATTAGCACTAGAAAGCCTGCAATTTGCAATATTTCTTGCATCTGCTATGCAGCCATCACAGAATACCAGACATCCAAGAGAAAAAAATGCAGAGAGACACACACACAACTCAATTTTCCTGCTGCACTGCTACAGTGATAGCAAAGCCCTGAGAGGGGCAATACACTATGCTCCCTGTTGCCATTGCAGCAACAAAAAATATAAGGGGGTGAGATGGTGCCTGAGTTAGATGGTTCATGGATGAATGGGTGGGAGGGAGCAGGGAGGCTGGATGCATACCCAAGCTGGAGAAGAATGTACTGGTTACAATCCTTATGTTGGAAGCAATACCAAGAAGAACTACAAACCTCCTGGATTTGGTTTCTGAGATCTGCTCAAATAGTATTTGGTAGCGTCACTTATTTTTGAATTATACAAATGGAACTGGGCAAGACCCTGGTGATGTACCAGGTTGGTCAAAGTGCCAAAGATTCTGGGGTTCAACCACACTCATATGGTGTGAAACTGCATGCAGTCCAAGCGTTGTGCCCGAGCACCTGTGGAACATAGCAAGACTTTCAGGGATTCACCTCCTGATAATCTCTAGTGAAGCTGCTTGGAACAGCAAAAGGTTCTAGGCCAGCTCTGAAGCTTTTTTCGTAGGAGCTCTTTGGCAGTGGTATTCAAGATTCTTCATCTCCATACTCGACAGATGTGAATACAGTCACCTGAAGCTCCTAATGGGCTCCTCTGATTATGGACGATGAATATAAAATGGATAAATAGATGCTACTGTGGCTGGAGGAAATTGTACACAGCATTTAACTTCTCTTGGTTACATTGTGTCTGTGTGTGATCTTACTGTGAATTATTTAGGTTCTGAATGCACGTCATTAATTATGCGCGCACAATGACTGCAGTTTAGTGCGGTTGGAAAGTGTTCAGTGTTGCTAGTATAGATGCTAGTATTGTAAAATTAATCTCACTTACTGGGCAAGCCTGAGAAGAAGCTCATTTAGAAGAAACTGAGCAGCATGACAATCCTATGCTCATTCTGATTAAATTAGGTACAGAGTACACATGGAGCATCTCTCGGAATGACTAGTACAGTGACACATTTCAACATGAACTATTTGGTAAGTCTAGTTCTTGCACACTTTCCGACACAATAATGCGTACCTTAGAGCTTCTGCATGGAGCAATCACCTCTCTGGAATCTTTTCATCTGGCTCATCTGTAATGGCTTATTAGACAATTGCTAATTAGCACATAAACACGACTGTGTCTGAAGGTGCATGAGAAATAGACTTTGGGACCAACAACTATGTTGTTGTGAAAGACGTAGTTAAGGCACAACATTCCATACACAGAGGCAGTAGCATCCCTGTGTGTGTGTGTGGAGCGCTATGTTTTGCAAGGAACCTTACCTTGCTGTGTAATTTACTCCTCCCCCTTGTGGCGGTAGCCAGTAAGCAATGCCAAGGCGTTGCTTTCCCCATGAGGATTGGTTACAACAGTAAGGGAGAGTAGTGATTTACAAAAATACAATTGTGATGTCACTTCCTGTTGTGATGTCACTTCCAGGGCAACATTTTACCCTCTGTACCAGGTTACATTTCCATTAGCTACGCCCCTGCTAAAAAGCATAGCTCTGAACATTCTTATGACATTTCTAAGCCCAGCATGAAATGTTTATTCAGCATTAATGTACAGGGCTCTCAATAGGCCCCAACGTCCAGCTTTGAGATATCCAGGCTTTCCCACATCTCGCTAAAGTGATAATGTATCCTCATACTGGAGAAATTTCTATCTGTACACAGTAGTGCTTTGTCTATTATGAGAAACCACAAGAGGAATGGTGGTAATTTATCCATTATTAAACGTGTTACTTTTAATCTTTTACGTGTTATGTGTACTTTTACGTGTTACTCCCATCACTTCCTGGCAAATAGAAGGGGAAGAAATGGAAGCAGTGACAGACTTTACTTTCCTGGGCTCTAAGATCACCGCAGATGGTGACTGCAGCCATGAAATTAAAAGACGTTTACTTCTTGGGAGGAAAGCTATGGCGAACCTAGACAACTTAACCCATTTGCTACCATGGGTATTTTTGCGCAAAAGTCTTTTGCCTTTTGAAACATGTACAGCCACTGCCCTTCTCAGGGCAATTATGTTTTTGGAACCATGTCAAAGTGTTCCCATATACCTGAACTGAAACTGGTGTTTTTGCCCGCCAATGGTACTGAAAGTTTAATGTTTACTGTCCAAAAATGGTGTGCTATCCAAGGTACTGCGTATCAATTTCTATGGACGTGTTGAAAAAAAGCTACCTTTATCCCTGAAAAACTCATTGTTCACTGAGCATACAGCTTGCTTACTTCAGGAATTTCCAGAAGGGGGCCCTAGAGTACAAATCCTGAAGTAAGAAGTTCATTCTTGCAAAACTGAATTTTTTGCAGAGGCTTGAGTGCTACAATTTGGCTAATTAGGTCTTTTGCAGACTTCTGGTACTTGTTTTACACCCCCCTAATGAGATGGAGACAGAAGTCTTCTAAACTTTCCTTGACCCTTCTCTGCCTTATAAACATGTTGGGAAAAACCCTATTTTTTCAGAGCTGGCTTCTGCAGCTTGCAGCTTCAGAACTGATATACTGATATAAGGTCAACCTTTCACCCACCCCAGCCCTAGAACAAGCTGTGGAGAAAAAAAAAATCTTTCTCATTACATTGATTTGTCCTCTAGCAGCTACAGAGGCAAGAAATAACCCTTTAGTTGCTACAAGGATGATTCCTGTGTGAAACAAAGCAAAATCATCAGTCCCATCTCCCAGCATTGGACTGTGTCCAGATGCTGATTTGGAGGAAGCGTATTTGAATCTTCTTCTGTGTTCTTGCACCATTGACAAGACTGATTGTACAACTAATATAATTTATTACCAGTATGTGTCACTGAGTGTCACTAGCCTGAGGAACTCTGAGGCCTCCTGAGGAACTCTGAGGCAGTGAAGCAACTAAGTGCCCAATCCTGTTCAATTTTTCAGTGCTGAGGCAGCCACAATGAAACCCCAAGGTAAGAGAATAGTTGTACCCTTACCTTGGGGAGACTTCTGTGACTGTCCCCACACTGCAGGATGCAGCACATGCCTCACTGGTACAGCTGGATCACCACTGGAAGGATTGGGCCCTAGGTACTCATGCCAGTGCCTGCAACCTGGGTCATGAGTGCACAGAAGCACCATCATTGTTTTTTTTTCCCTTCAGCCAGTAGGTAAATGGTAAAGCTACAGTTTATGACTGAAAGCAAAGATGCATCACAGATTGTGGGGAAGTATGGCACAGTAAAGCTATGGCACAGTAAAGTTTCCTGCCATGGTGCAAGAACAGGATGACCCTCACATTGAATAGTGATTACATTGAAAAGCAGATTTTTCTAAATGTCAATTGTCAATGGCAATTCTCAGTCATTACAAAATGAATGGAAAGCTAGTGTTTTTCTAGGAAGAGCATTTGCAGCTTTCTGGCCTATTGTCTTCAACTAGATATCTCATCACAAGCCTGTCTTTCACAATAAATGATGTGAATCCTTGTGGAGTATAAAAAAAACATTTTCTCTGTTGCCACATGCAATAATTTATTCTGTCTCTGAAGACATCAGAACAGTAGAAATAACACAGGAAAATTAGGAGATATGTGTCTCCTCTATATTTTCACCTAACTTGTCCCCCAAAATAAAAAGATAGTTAGCCTCTATAAAGAAACCCCACGTTAGCCCAGAGTTTGAATGGAAGTACCCGCGTTCCCTACCATCGGCGGATTTGCGCGCCAATTATTTAAAAAATTATTACAGGTGCTAATTGTACCTGAAAGCTTTAAAGTAGACTCAGTGAGAAAGGTTAGCCCCTGCCCTAACACAGGAAGCTAAAATGGCAACTTTCATTTCAGATTTGGGGGGGGGGCCCAATCAGATTCAGAAACGGCACCCCATAAAACAAAAAAACCCAAATTCTGCCCCTGTTTTTTAAATGATGACATGGGTGGACAGTCAAAACAACTGTACCTCTAAAAAGGTCTATCCTTACACTGTTTACAGAGCAAGTTTCAGGTAATTTGGTGCAGCCACTTTTTGAAAATCTCTAAAACATTAATTGAAATTAATTGGCGGGTGAATTCACCAATGGTAGTAAATGGTTTTTAATAAAAAGCTGAGACATCACCCTGCCAACCAAGGTTCACATAGTCAAAGCGATGGTTTTCCCAGTAGCAATGTATGGCTGTGAGAGCTGGACCATATGAAAGGCAGAGTGCTGAAGAATAGATGCTTTTGAATTATGGTGTTGGAGAAGACTCTTGAGAGTCCCCTGGACTGCAAGGAGATCCAATCAGTCAATCCTCCAGGAAGTCAAGCCTGATTGCTCCCTGGAAGGACAAATCCTGAAGCTGAAGCTCAAATACTTTGGTGACTGAACAACAACAACAAATGTGTTACAATATCAATGTCCATCATTAAGCATGTTACAATATTAAACATGCTACAACGCTATAATGACCATTGATCACAGAGCAGAATTTGACCAGAAGGGAATTACCTGTGAAGTGGGGAAGTATGTTAACCATCTCTCTATATGGATGGCATACCAGCCAGGGGTCAAGCACCTTTTCTGCAGAGTCTTTAACTCAGAGGGTGCCCAGTCGTCCGAAGTAATCACTTCAAAGAAATTGAACTTCAGAGCAGCAGAGTCCTCATGAGAACGCTGGTGCTAGTGCAAAAACACTGAATGTTAATTAACCACAAGTCAGGTGGGAGTCTCTGTTCCATAGCTTATTTTTTTTTAAAAACACAATTGAACATAAACAAGACCAATTTGCAAATTACGGAAACCATTTTCATGCATCAAACAAAACAGAACAGAAAGGAAAAAAAATGCATTAAAATACTATTTAATTATACTGCCTATAATTTTACACAAATCATTCCTTGCATTTTCCTGGGGATTAAACCAGTCCCAGTGTACATTCCCAAACACTTCTGCTGAAGTGGACTTGGAGCACAATGTCAGCAGTGAAGGAATTATGTAATTTGTCTCGCCTATATGTTTCCTCCATCTGGACCTTATTAGAGTGGTGGGGGTTAAACCACAGGACAATGACTCCCATGCGACCATATGCGACCATAGTAATGTATGAATATTAGAGCCCAACCCTATTTCTCCTGCCAATGCAGTGGCACCAAAATGGATACTGCTGCGCCTTGCAAGGTGGGATAGGTGTGGATGTCTTCTCTGGGTAAGGGAACAATCATTCCCTTAGCCAGGGATAAGCCTGTGCAGTAAAGGGGTGCGTCACGTGCGTGTCTGCATGAGCTAAATAGATGGCATGAATCTGCCTGGACCCACACTGGAGGATTAGGTCTTGGAAGGGACCTTTCCCTGTCCCTATCCACTCAACCCTACCACTTTCACTTCCCTGTTCCTCCCTCCCCCGACTTCATTGACACCTTGTCTTCCCCTCCCCCCTATTTCACCCCCCATCTTATCTAGATGGGTGGATGGCTCCTTGGATGGCTCCTGATCTGCTGGCACAGGCAGGAAGGCTCTGGTCTTCCAGCCAGCATCCCCGGCCGCGCTCAGTGCACTACATCACAAAGCACTGATGCTTTATGGCAGTCAGCATCAATGGAAGAGGTGAGATTACAATGGCCGGAGCAGGTAGGACTGGGCGTTAGTTCATTTTTCCCCATGTAAGCACCATACCTGATACCAAGAATATGCTCGATCTGATGGGTCAATGAGAATGGTGATAATTTTTGACTTGGGAATCAGAGCAGCCGCACGTTTGGGAGCATCTTCTGAATGGAAGTAGTTTGCACTTTTCTCAAACAAGAGGTCGGTGGTGAAGTTTGACGGGGAAGGGAAAAAATTCATATACCTGCAAGTAAAAATGCAGTACGTATTTACGAAGCAACCTTGACTGAGTCATATCATCAGTCCAATCAGATGGATGGCAATTAGGCACCCAGGAATTTGTCTCTGATGAGATTGAACTTGGGACTGCAATGCATGAACTCTGTCACTGAGCGAGTGGCATTTGGGTGCATATGAAAGTGTCTGAAGTGTGGTGTAAAATGGTCCCTCCCACTCACCTTCAGAGCCATTTGTGGCTACAAGAGCAAAGCAGAGGGTCTCCTCCACTTTGCTTTCACAGGGGGAGGGAGTGTCGTTTGTGCCAACCAAACTTTGCTGGCCTAACTGTGCCAGCATAACTCCAAGTTTGGATTGCACTTTTTTTTCCAAATGGGCTTTTTACAACTATTGTTCTATGTACTATTCACAGAACCCTCAATTTCTCCAGATGTTTCCTTTTCAATGTGGGGTCATGATCCTGGCTGCACTCTTACACCTTCCGAGCCTTCACAGGCATAGCAGCCGCAGATCAAACCTTGGTTGGTTCTCAATATTTTATTTGTTTCTAGTCAGCTGACTTCTCCATACTCCACACATCCCCCCACGAGCTCTGTCAGTGACTTCCGGTCTCCCATCCAAGGCTGATACCAGGCTGATCCTGCTCAGCATCTTCAGGCAGGGCAACAGCTCAACCTCCAGACCACACCTCCTGCATTATGATGCTTCTGTTCTATTTTTTCCTCATTCCTAACAAGTCCCAAACCTGACCTTGCCCTTCCCATTGTTACTGACAATAATGTATAACATATTTGGAACATCTAATTGGAAACTCACGAAGGAGAAAGAAAAGGGATAAACATGCAAACCCCATTTTTTCCTAATGGCATTTGTTGATGGGATACATAAATATTGGTTTTGCGGAGTCCAAAGAGAGTAAGAGCAATATTTTGGCAAACATCTCGTCAGTATGAAGCTATTTCTAATTCATGCTCAAAGCACCATGCAGAGAACATTCATCTGGAAATCATGTAGATGTTGCAAATACTTCTATAATTGCTCCTTGGTGTTTAAGCATATGCTAACAATGGACATTTGTTTCGTGTTCTTCTTACCAGTCAATTCCCTTGTGATAGTTGTTTCCATTAAAGAACTGAACTTCTTCAAAGGTTTTTGGACTAGGGAGATTGCTAATGATGGAAGGATGCATAAGGAGAAATAAATAAAGTGCTGTGGTTCCTACAGGGAAAGAAATCCAAAAACAGAAGTTGGGATTATCTGATAGAGTAAAAAAAAAAGGGCAAGACATGTCAAGCATTTAAACAATAGTTTTGCAAGAAATACGTTCCCAAATGACAAAGAAAAGCCCAGTTATGGGAAAAATATATTAATGTTATGTAATTTTTTATATCAAATACTTATTTAAATTGCTTTGGAATACTCAAATTCTTCTCTTTGATGAGTTAATGAGGCCCCCACGGATTTCTGTGGGAAGTAGGTATATATGTTTTATATCAGAACGTGGGCTGGAACTGAGAAATCTCTTCAATACAATCATCAGTTTCATGAACACAGGCGTTTGCTTTTTGTAACACCTTCCACTTTGATTTGAGTTCCTGTCACTCTGGGCTGTTGTTTTAACCTTTTGCCCAAAATAGTATCTATAAAAGCGAACACACTAAAAAACTTAGATTTCTTTTCTACCTATTCTCAAGAGCACATGATGGTAAAATTAGGGCTTCCAGATAACAAACTGGGACAGAGTGCCTATGCCTTTAACCATTGCATAGAAGAGGGAATTTGGGCAGGTGCAGTTTTTTTAAACCCTTCCATGATGAGCTGCACTGGCCAAAATTCACTCCTCTTCAGGATGGTTAAAAGTATAGACTCTCTGTCTTCGCTTGTATCTAAGTAAAACTATTTTCTCTTTTTAATTGACAGAATAATCCTATGAGGTAGGCCTTAAGGCAGTTCAGCCAATTTTGTCGAACTGGGTCCTGCGTGTGACAGCAGTCACATCGCTGGCCTTCATGCCGTCCTGGGGCCAGGGAGAAGACTGCTACCCCCCTACTCAGACTGCCACCCCCACACTCACCTAAGATGTTCTGGAACCTCACACGAAGCCCTGCTGGCCTCTGAAAGAGTTCTAACACCTTTGGAAGGCCTTTCAGCAGTACTTCCAGTTTTCCAATGAAAACCAGAAGTATTGACTAACATCTTCTAGGGGCTTCTGCTGGCCTCAAGAGGTCAAGGGACATGAGTGCGGCCTGCCACCCGGGGGCATTTGCCACCCTGGATCAATGGCAGAAACACCACTGTGTGATGAGCCCCTATTCTAGGTCAGTGAGTGGAGCACCCATTGCCACAGTTGGCACCTAGCTCTGCAGCCAATGCCCGCAAAGCTGAAGTGGCAAATGGAGCATCTCTGAGTAGGCCCCCATCTGCCCCTGGTTCCGCCTGGCTCGAAACTGGGCCTCTTGGAAGCAACCGGCAGTGATGTCATCATGCCACCGCCACCTGCTTCTGAGTGCAGTGCTTTGCATGTGGCGCAATCAGCCCTGGGCTCACCGTGGCTGCTCAAGGAGTGGGGGGAGAGGTGAACTGATATAATTTAAATCAGTGCAACTTAAGGTAAAGGCTTCCCCACACCGAATGGTCTAGTCGTGTCCGACTGTAGGGGGCGATACTCATCTCCGTTTCTACGCCTGTAGAGTCGGCATTTGTCCGAGGACAAGCTTCTGTGGTCATGTGGCTGGTATGACTCTACGCCGTAGCGCATGGAACGCCGTTACCTTCCCACTGAAGTGGTACCTATTTATCTACTTGCATTTTTTATGTGCTTTCAAACTGCTAGGTTGGCAGGAGCTGGGACAAGCAACGGGAGCTCAGTCCGTCGCGCAGTCTTGAACTCCCAACCTTCTGGTCAGAAAGCCCAGCAGCAGCAGTTTAACCCACTGTGCCACCACGTCCCCACATTACTCCTGTGTAAATGTGATGATAACGAAAGTTCCTTACATCCACACGCAACTGAAGAAACGATTCTCAAGAGGCAAAACCAATAACTGATTTCAGGTGCAATTATGTCCAATTTTCAAGAAGCTCACAGTAGCAGGTCTTTTAAATTAGTTTTACTTAATTAGACGTAGATAATTTAAAAGATTCCTTTTTCACTGCCTCCTTTATGGCTGGCAAACAAGGTTATCTGATTAGGAAGTCAGTGGGGTTTCTTTAAATATGTAATTTAAAGTTGCCTGTGGAAAAAAGGTGCAATGGCTCTGCGGCGATGATTATTTCTTACCAATAGCGAGATGCCTCAGTGACTCATTACCAGTTTGCTTGGCCCCTTAGGAATTCTCAGTATGCAATCCTATGATCTAGAGATGCAACTACTGCAGATTTAGAGCACTGAAGAAAGATTACAGTTCTTTGGGCTCGCTGCATATTACCTGTCAGGAAAGCTGAGTTTGTGATTACGTATACACTTGATGGCAAGCTGCAGCCTATTTTAGTTCTCTAACGCAGTGGTTCTCAAACTTTTTAGTCTGGGACCCACTTTTTAGAATGGCATTTGTGTGGGACCCTTTGGAAGTGATGTCAGTAACCTGGAAGTGATGTCATAGCCAAAGTCACATCATCAAGCAGGAAGTGCCATTGTTGTGATGTAATAAAATCACTCACTGAATGCAAACCGGCATTCTTGGATTGCAGCACTTGCAGAACCATAAAACATCCCTAACAGAAAGCAAGATTAGGACAAAATATTATGTAAAAGCACTGAACTAAAAACAAAACTAAAAAAAACCCTCACTTAAAATTCAAACCTTTCTTAGAGGGCATTTCGGTGGGGGCAAAAACAACTTTTTTTATAGATTCCTCAGCTTGCTTGATACCTCCTCAAATAATCATCGCCGCAAAACCATTGCACCAGTGGTGTCATTCAAATGATTTAGGAACAGGAACTCACTTTTGATTGGCACTTGTCGGGAACCCGGAACCAGCCACAAAGCCCGTTAGGATCCGGAACGCCCGTTCTGATCCGTTCCCCCTGAATGACATCACTGCATTGCACCTTTTTTCCACAGGCAACGTTAAATTACATATTTAAAGAAACTCCACTGACTTCCTAATCAAGATGTGGTACCCAGGGCAATGTAACCCTGTCCCCCTAAGTTATGCTACTGGGGGGGGGATAGGAGTACATCTGCTAGCCCTGCTCCCAAACTAGCTAATACTCCTTAGCTATGACCCCAGCTATCTCTCGCCAGCCATCATCTTGTCTAAGGAAAGCAGCACTAAGCATGGCATAATCTTTGCAATGGATAGAGTCTTGGGTGTTCAGGGTTCTAAAACACACAAAGGGTGCAATCCTAACCTGGAGTTAGGCCGGCACAATTAGGCCAGCAAAGTTTGGCAGGCACAAGGGACACCATAAAGTATATTTGGACCAGGATGGATAAAAATTGATGATTATTTTTTTAAAAATCATTTTTTTTAATTTAAATTGGATTTTTTTGATTTAAATCGGATTTTTTTTATTTTTATCAAATTTATTTTAATAAAATGCTTTTGGAGTAAAAATTTCTCTACAGATAGTTTTCTATTTAAAATATATTAACAATTTAGTTTATTCAGCATGAAATGGAGCTTAGTTACGTAGCATGAGGCTGTATATTCTGCAATATTTACATTTTTGGTAAACTCATTCAATGAATCCAAGCTCTGCAAGCTGAGATAACATGCACTGCACTGATGCATTCACACAATATTACAGTAACCATGAGATAAATCATAAAACAAAACATGTTTAAGCAAATACAAGAATATGTAATACAATGTTATTGTTTTAATTAAATAAAAGAATTTGAGTAGTTCTCCAACTATGTGTGATTAACCTATTAACCTAAAATCGGTCCTGATATCGCTGTTCTACTAACCTGACAGCTTATTATTCTAACTAGGAAACCTTCACTTTGTTTGCAAATAATAATATCAAAGATTGTAGCTACCAGCAAGAATGAGTCCTTACGTTCAAAGAGCACCTGTCATTTTAGATCCATCATGGCAGCGCCTGTTAGCAGGCATCCACTCACCTGCTGCCCACCACGTCCCTCACCTTGTTGTGTCACTGCCGCATCACCAGCCGTCCCATTAAAGTGAATGGGACTGTCGGTGAGTCAACAGCAGGTCAGAGGAGGAGCTGCTGTGGGACAGAGACGACAGTTGCTCTTTAAAAATTATGATTTAAATCGAGTTGATTTAAATCAAGCCTTTTTACTAGTGATTTAAATCATGATTTAAATTGACTTAATTTAAATCAAATCCACCCTGGTTTGGACCACTCTTGGAGTCAGGGAGGATAGCACACAGACACGTGCCGTTCTCCCTAACTCTGAGAGTGATCCAAATGCGCTTTATAGTGGCTTTTGTGCCAGCCAAACTTTGTTGGCCTAACTGTGCCGGCCTAACTCCAGCTTAGAATTGCGCTCAAAGTCTCATTGGGTTCAGTGTTGCCCTCTCCAGACCAATGCTTAACCTGGGAATGCCCAGTGGGGATAGCCTATTTCCCCAGTACATTGACATGGAGGTGAGGCTAGCTAGTGCTCTCCTGATTCACATCAGCACTAAACCAAGTTCAGAACAATTGAAGAGGGCTACAATTGTGCCATGCTACAAGGTCATGCAATTTGTTTCTAAACTAAGCCAAGCAGAGACAGCTTGGGAGTCCGTAAGAACTGATCTCTGGCAATAGTTGCTTCGTATGATTTTGGAGTGGTTGCTCCATTTGCAAGGAGCTCTACCTTCACCTCCGTTGGTTCTAACAGTGAGTAGACTGGCTGCACTGTTTGTAAGGAGCCCCCCCCTCCAAAAAACAAAAAAACCCCACAAAAACACCCTAACAGTGATTTTTGGAGTGGCTGCTCTATTTGTAAGGAGCTCTTCCTTCCTCCCCACACACCCACCTTGGTTCTGAGTGTGAATGTTGTTTTTGGACTGGGTGCTCTGATGTTTATATGGAAGAAGGGTAGTTTAAAAATGTGAAAAATATGAATAAATGCAAGGTGACTGTGAGGTTTCTGTGTGCTTGGGGGAGCAGGAGGGGGCCTATTCCTTGGGGAGTATGTGCCCCTCCATTTTTTCAAAATCCCAGGCGTGTTGTCACAACTTCCTGTTGTGACATCACTTCCGGGGCATCACTTTGCCCTCTGCACCGGGCTACATTTCATTAGCTACGCCACTGATTTGCTCACCTGTTTTCTGGGGTCCGATGACCAGAAATTTTGGTAAGTGATCACAAGTTTTATCTCTAGACCAGATGTCCCGGTGTCGTCTGTCATCACATGGATTCTGAAAGAAAGAAGAGTACTTTATGGAAGATATTCATATATTCCAACGCTCTGCCTGATAGGAAGTCTTGCATAACATATACTTGCCTGCTCTTATGTTGGAGGATTATACTGTCTGTATAAATGTACACCTCTTGATCTGTGGCCTGGTGTGGTATTTGTGACTATAGTGAGTGCAGTTCTTATCTGTAGACCTTGAACAACCATGGCTTCTTGGCAGCAAGCAGTGCTGAGCCAGGCTCCCTATGTAGCAGGCATAGTGTGAGGTAGGGTGTTTAAGAAGAGGAATGGTGTGCAGCCTGAGACAAGCAAGTGACCAGAGGGGGCCCCAGATCTGGTTTCTACAGGCTTCCTGTCTTGGGATGCATGCTTGGGACCCTCAGCTGGGGCAGCAAAGCAAACCTCAAAGGGCCATCTGGCTTGGAGCAGGCAGTGCAATCCATCTTCTTGGATTCCCCCCCCCCCCATCTGTCCGTCCATCCGTCCCAGGGCTGATATTGAGATGCTCTTATTTGCATTAACAATACATGGCTGAGGGGAGGATTTCTCAAATAGGGGTAAAGGCAGAGCAGCTGCCTTAATTCTATCCCACACCAGTTTACAGGTTGCAGTGGTGTCAACGGAGTGTGCTCTGCATCCTATGGTGTGTGTGTGTGTGTGTGTGTGTGTGTGTGTGAGAGAGAGAGAGAGAGAGAGAGAGAGAGAGAGAGAGACCAGGTGGCCTGGGATAGGTAAGTAAAAGTATTGTTTATAATAATAATAATAATAATAATAATAATAATAATAATAATAATACATGTATTTATATACCGCCTTTCTTAAGATCACTAGATTTCTCTAATGACTGTAACTCGAGGCGGTTTACATAGGCAGACTTTTATTCACAAACCCAAAGGTTTTTACAATTTACAGAAATGTTCTGTCTTTCAAGAACAACACTCATACAGATCTTTCTTTCTGGATTTAGCCTTCTTTCTTAGCCACCCGTCTGTCTTCTGCTGGCTGATAAGAGGCTTCCCTGCTCCCCCAGAGACGCAGCTGAGCAGCACACTCTCCCTCACACGAGGCAGCTGGAACTCAGCTTTTAATCAGCCACAGTTTGCAAGGTCTGCTGCTCACAGAGACTTCCGGCAGTCTTGAGCTCACGACCTTCAGATCTTCAGCTGTTATCTTTGGGCAAACAGAGGCATTAACCCTCTCGGCTAAATCTTCTGCCCATTTATCTAAGAATTAAATAAATCTTAATTTACCTTTCCCTGATTCTTGTCTGAATCACCCCCTGCCCTATTACCACATCTGCTCCTGTGGGTGATGGTAATGAGGACAAAGTTTTGACTCAGCAAGGAGATGGTCCAGACTTCGATCTAATTCGATCTTGACTTAGATCTTGACTTTGATCTAATATTGACTTCGATATTGACTTCAATCTAATTGTCTTTTAAAAAAAAGTAATCATGCTTCATTTTGTGTAGCAAGTGATCAGGAATCTGTCTCTAACTTTATCTGGCAAAGCACCTGATTATTTTCCTGATTTTTTATAGAACTGCAGATGTGCCCTGGTATCCACCGATTCAGCATCCATGGTTTCAGTTATCCACGGATACCATGGACACTGGGACACCTATTAAAAAGTTATGGGAACATTAAACAAATCTCTTTTTTTACCTTGCTGCAGCAAACCCACTGGTGTTCCCCTATGTTTAGAAAGGCGTCCCCAATATCCACGGTTTCAGGTATCCACAGTGGGGTCCGGAACAGAACCCCGGCAGATACCGAGCATGCCTGTATGTCCATTTAGAAAGCATGCAACCCCCCAAAAGCTGCTTTGTCTCTTTCTGGGTGTCATCCAGAGCAGCACTTGTACAATGGCATGAACACAAGCTTTTTTTCCTGAAATGGTATGGGGCAGAAATGGTATGGGGTGTGGTATAGGCAGGCTGCAGAGGGTGGAGGTCACTCCTCAGAAACGGGGAGAAGACACGTTTTGTTCATCGAAGCCACCCATGAGCTTTCCAGATATTTCAAGACAACAGCGTCCTACCTTTCCCAGGAGTTTGTGAGTTGACAATGCTACTGAACCTAGGAGACGTTGAAAATGTCTATTCTTTCCATTTATATGTATTTGAAAATAAAACAAGCAAAGGAGACGAATGAAATGTCACACACAGAGGAAGAGCCTATATCGGAAATAAATTTAAAATGTGTGTTTTGACATGTGCAATCAGTGAGTGAAAACTCTACATGTGGCTTGCTTGACAAATTGCAACTGAACAGCTCGGTTTGAATTGGAGCATTCAGTCCTAGGCTGCGCAGTATGAAAGTTCAGATTCTTATTCGGTTTACACATTTGCTTAGCTCTGGTGAATTTAGTGACCTTCTCAGAGCAATTGCTGCATAAAAGCCTTTTGGGCACGAACAATGGAGTGTCTCATGCTATAACTTCACACTAATCCAGCAGATACTTTTTGGGCGTGCAATAATGTATTGATGACTAGCAAATCCTTTGATTTTCCTTTAGTACTTGGAGGCCAGTATTGGATGCTGCTGCAGGAGAAAGTGATCAGTAGGCACAGACTGAGGAATGGATTGACTGGAGCGGTCAATATATATATTGACATATAGGACCATGCACATATAGGACCATGGGGATATCAATGGGACCTGCGCAATGGGACTGGGCATAAAAGTCCTACATAAAAGTGATGAGGCAGCACCTTAGGAGGACCGTTGTACGCAGTGCCTTTTCCCCAAGCCTATACCCACAGTTGGATTGGCCTTTGATTTTAGCTCTCAAATAATGGTAAGCGCATACTAGAAGTAATGGGGAATGTTACAGATTGATAATAGAATGCAGAAAAATAAAAATAAACTGCAGCCATGGAAATTGAAATTGATCGGCTATTCATTCAGAAATAGTCCAAATGTTTTAGTAGTCCTGTGAGCGTCATTGATCCCTATTGCAATTAATCAATTCAGTCTTTCAAACCACAGCATGCAGCACACTGACTTGGCTTGGCGGAATGTCATAGCATGGCAAGTTATAGGATTGGGCTATTTAATACTTCTGTTCAGTGGTTCTCAAACTGAGTGTCAAGACCCACCTGTGGGTTGTGACCTGATTTCTTGGTTCAAATGACCAAAGGAGACTTCAAGGGCCTGACTATAGGATGTTGTGGGGGGGGGGGTGGCATGGCTGCATGAGCACCGTGGGTGGGGGAGGAAGTTAGGTAGGACTGGGCTGTGATAGTAATCTCCTACCTTACAGGAGCATGGAGAGGATGTGCCCCATGAAACCAGTTTTTGCTACATGTATGTTGAATGATGCATGTTTCCAATTCTGATGCATGATTCCTACAAACCGGCAATTTGCCTGGTTTTATGTTCTCAAAAAATAAGCTACTGTTGGCGTTTATATACTGTCATATAAACTTAAATTTACTCACTTCAAAGTCAGTTGGCAAATAGGTTTCCATGAAGTGTTTGGCAACATCTAACATTCACATGAGGCCAGAAAAAGCAGGAACATATCACAGCTTGGAGGTATTTAGCACTTTTTCATTCCAACATGTGTTAATGAGAAATAAAATGCGAGGAGAAAAGGCAAGGAGACTCTTCAAAAGAACAATCATGCTGGAAACTGCCTTCGCAGGGGTTCTGGTGTGCAGAACGCAGGGGGCCAAATACTCAGATTGAAGAAGATAGTTGGGGTGCACAGGGGTGTCCCTATACAGGATATAGGGAACCGAGCAGCAGCCAACAAACAGCAGAGGAGCAGAGGCACACACAGCAGTCTGGAACGCTTTTGCTCAGACCGGCACACAGCGGAATGCTGGCACAGCTCCCACCGCAGGAATGTGTAGGGAAGCAAGCAGACTCAAGGACACAACGAAGCTGTTCTCACCAACGTGTATTTTATAGATGAAAGGTGACCAAGACAGCAAAACACAGAAGAAAGGGTCTCATGCAGGAAACCACAAAGATAAATTCTCTGCACTGAAGTCACTTCAAAATCTTCTACAAGCTGCCAGAGTGCTTCGCAGCAAACTGTCCTTCACCCACACTGGTACAGAGGTATTGGCGCTACCTTTATACCAGGTGTAACCAATCAGTGGTTGTTGCTAGGCATGCCTTTAGCCAATTAGGTTTGCCCTGTGCACACAGCCCTTGAGACACTGAGGAGGTGATTAATTATGCCTCACCTGCTGGGTGACTCTGCTCTTTAGGCAGGAAGTCAGGCCTCTGTTTTAGAGCCAAGACTTTGGTTCAGGCTCTTGTGGCCTGGCTGTGGCATTATCCAGGAACTCCCTGTCACTGGGTATGAATTCAAAATGTGAATGGCCTTGATCAAAACAGCTTTATTAGAGTGTCCACAGACATCATGGCCTGAAGTGGATAATGCTTTCTCAGAGCGCAAGCCAAACTCCGGGCTGGAATAGGCAGGCTGACACACATGCCCCATATCCAGCCTGGGGCTTGGATGTGCTGCCACACCAGCTGGGGAAAGGAGAAAATATTCCCCTTTCCCTGACTAGCAGACAGTGGCCCAGATGGGGCTACTCGAGCTGCGCCGCCAAAATTCAGCAGCCCAACTCTAAACAGTTGGATTGGGGCAGCACAGTTAGGCCGGCCAAACATTGCTGGCCTAACTGTGCCAACCTAACTCCAGTTTAGGATTGCACCCTTAAACTGGGAAAATAGTAGATGGGGGCAGTTAAAAAGCACTCTCTCAGCATCACAGTCTGAGAGCGAACTTGGTCTCCCCTCCATGCCTGCATGTTCCATTAAAAAAGGCAAGGCACATCAGGATATAATGGATCTCTTGCCGTCTCATTTAGCTTGGTCCCAACTGGCATTAGACAGTAATGGGGAAACCCTACTAAGCCCCTCCCCCCCCGCCACTGGAGATGTGGAGGATGGAGATTTCACTGGAGACGCAGAGATCAAACTGGGGTCATATCTGCACCTGATTGCTTTGGTCTGCTGGTCCGATAATAAGAGCATTCTCTGCTAATAAGAAAGACAAAGCTTTATCTTTCCATGCATGAGTATCTTTCCCTACTGTTATTTTTTTCCTGAGCTTGAGTGTTGAAAGGGAAGGGTAATGTCTCCATCAGTTTTGGAGAGCAGTTACAAGTCAACCTGCCTTTCGACAACACATCTGGGACCTGCCACTCCACCAAGCTTGATCATAAGAAACCAGAGGATAGCTTCTTAGTTCCCTAAAAAATGCCCATTCCTTCAAGTTTAATTGTTGTGGTTCTGAGCAATCTACTTCACAGGCACTCCCTGTGATGCAAAGGATCCAGAGGCAGATCTAAGGGAGGGCAAAGCTCTAAGTTTTGCAAGAAGCCTTACCTTGCAGTGGAAATCACTCCTCTCCTGCACCGTTCTAGCCAATCCTCACAGGGAAAAGCAACATCTTGGCGTTGCTTACTGGCTACAGCAGCCAGGGGCGAATCTATTTGAAAGGGCACCCATGGCGCCCCATGAAAATGCGCCCCTAGGGGCACGCAACGTCATGACGTTAAAGAGCCGGCAGGAGCGAACAGAATGCGGCGGCGCCCCGCCCCCGCCCCCTTGAGAAGCGGGAGGGGCGCCGGGTGGCAGCGCATTCTCCTTGCTTCGGCTGGCTCTTTAAGGCCAGCCAGAGCGAGGAGAATGCTGCGTAGGGCCTGGGCGGGAGCGGGCGGGCCGTGGGCGCCATTTTGGGGGGGGGGCGCCCATGGCTCGTGCCACCCCCTGCCACACCCTAGATACGCCCCTGACAGCAGCAAGGGAGAGGAGGGATTTACATGACAGGGTAAGGCTTCTTGCAACACTTAGAGCTTTGCCCTCCCTTAGATCTGCCTCTGAAAGGATCATAGACAATTCTCTCTCTCTCTCTCTCTCTCTCTCTCTCTCTCTCTCTCTCTCTCT
>JAJKFI010039392.1:0-13951 GCA_029204185.1 Lerista edwardsae | reverse complement strand
GAGAGAGAGAGAGAGAGAGAGAGAGAGAGAGAGAGAGAGAGAGAGAGCCTTGCAGATCCTTTCAGACAGCAAACATTCAATAAAAAAAATCATTTCCAAACTAGCCTTGGCAGAAGGGTAGGGAGAGGTGTGTTCTTCAGCAAGGACAATGACTCACAGGTTCCCCCACTAGTCACATCAAGATGCATGTCATATTGCAGCTGTGTGGTTATGTGCAGTTGTGAAACTAGCAGGGCTCCTTTCAGCTTGCCTGTGATACAGCACCCTGTCGAAAAAAGAAACTGCCTTGGGATTTGGCACAAGTTTTTCTTTCATCTGAAGATAAAGGACGACCGAATGGTCTAGCTGTGACCGATTGTAGGGGGCGGTGCTCATCTCCATTTCTAAGCCTGTAGAGCCGGCGTTTGTCTGAGGACAAGCTTCCGTGGTCATGTGGCCGGTGTGACTATATGCTGTAGTGCACGGAACGCCGTTCCCTTCCCACCAAAGTGGTCCCTATTTATCTCCTTGCATTTAGGTGCTTTCGAACTGCTAGGTTGGCAGGAGCTGGGACAAGCAACGGGAGCTCACTCCGTTGCGCAGTCTTGAACTCCCAACCTTCTGGTTGGAAAGCCCAGCAGCAGCGGATTAACCCGCTGCGCCACCACGTCCCTTCCATCCGAAGATAAATCAAGCTAAAAAGCGACTCTTGCTGTTTAAGCAAAAGAACTCATTGATCGGTGCCTTTTTCAGAAGAAAAGTCTATTTTGAATAAATCTCCAGCCTGCTGTGAAGCAGGCGACATACAGTGAGGGGGGGGGGGCTGCTGCAATGGTTGTGATCCTGCAAACACTTACAACCCATGAGATTCAGCTGCTCAGAGCTTGTGGGTTGTGTTTGCATTGATCACAGCAGTGGGGCACTTTTCAAAGAACTCCTGTAGGGCGGTTCTGCCTCACCAGACCTTCCTGCTGTGAAGGCCAAACCACACATCAGGCTATGCCCATTGTTTGAGGTGATATCCTTGTTTTTACTGAGTAAACAACAGCTTTGGGTATGTGTGGGGCAGAGTAGGACTATGACATGGGGAGAGGGGGGAATTTAACCCTTTCCTCCACTGCAGCCACTATTTCAGTGGTTCCCAACCTTATTTTGCACTGGGACCCCCTTTTTAGGTGCAATAACCTGTCAGGACCCTCCTAAGACATAGAGCCAGAAGTGATGTCATTAAGCAGGAAGTGATGTCAATAAGCATGAATGTTATTAAGCAGGGAGTACATCATTGTGCTGACAGGGCCAGAAGCGATGATATTAAATAGGAAATGCAGTCATCGTTTTTATAACTTATACTTTTTGAAAGTGGGAAGAGGTGCAAATCCTTTTTTAGAATGTTTTGGATGCTTTGTTGTTAACTCAAGTTTGAGTTTTGAGTTCAGTGATTATTCAGCACTGAATACAACTTTGCACAGAATGCATTGTGACTTCTCTAGGCAGTTGCTGCTTGAGGCGGTAAAGACAAAATTTAGATAGTCTTCAGAGTATTTATGTTCCTCTTCCCCATGTGTGATCCCCTGAAAATTGGCCTGCGACCCCTTTGGGGGTCCCAACCCCCAGGATGGGAATCATTGCATTATTTGTCCCAGAAGGAACAATTTTTTTTTTTACCCAGCAGGTAGTTAATCTGTGGAACTCTTTGCCACAGGAGATGGTGATGGCATCTGGTCTAGATGCCTTTAAGAGGGGATTGGATGGATTTCTGGAAGAAAAGTCCATCATGGGCTATAGGCCATGATGGGTTGTAACCTCCTTACATTAGTAGTAGGCTACTTCAGAGTACCGGGTGCAAGGGAGTAGCAACAGGATGCAAGCATTTTGTTGTCTCGTGCCTCCCTGGGGCACCTGGCGGGACGCTGTGAGATACAGGAAGCTGGACTAGATGGGCCTTGGCCTGATCCAGCAGGGCTCTTCTTATGTTCTTATGTTAAGGGAAACCCCCATTATTTGATGCTCTGTAGGCTATGGAAGCAACAAGTACCCAATAACCAAATATTCCCATGTAAAAGTTTAATTACGGTATCCAATTTTGTTTAAACTGATCACCTAAGTTTAAAAAGGAAAAAGAAATAGCAACTGTGTTAATAATACCTGCTGTGCTCGAACTTGATTCTTAAGATGCAATCCATTGAAAAGAAATGGCCATATCGTAAACATATATTACTTGTCAGTTTCTCCCCTAAATGAAAAAAAATATCATGCCTAGCTTCGCAGACTAAACAAGCCCTGGATGCTGTGAGGGAGACCTGCGCCTTCAGAAAATCCAGCCCCCAAACGCAACAGGAGACCAGCCTGGACGATTACAAGGCCTTGCGACGGTTTCTGTGCAAGACTAACAGCAGTCACGCAGTCGGTAATGTCGGGGTGACATCAGCATGGAAAGAGGCAAATGGTCCCTAAAGCACCTGCCTGCATACAGAAGGTCCAGACAGGACCTTCTAGACAGGGTCGAGAAAATGTCTTATCTGAAAGTCTGGAGAAGCTGCTGCCAGACATAGTAGATGCTGCACTGAACAACATATGAAGCCCCCTCTTACTGGGTCACAGGCAGCGACGGGATCTACAAATAACCTGGGGGAACGCTGGGCGGGACGTAGGCGGGACATCCGGGTGATTGGCAGCCTGTCTGCGGCGATCCGCAGTTGCCCTGACCTCGGGGGGGCTCCTGCTCGCTGCGGAGGACGGGTGAGGGTCGTGCCGGGTGCCTGGGCAAGCAGCGGTGGGGTGCGCTAACTGGGGGCAGCCCCGCCGAGGCCAGAACAGCTGCAGAACGCTGCGGCAGGCAGCCAATCACGCGGAAGCCCCGTGTAAGTCCCGCCCAGCATTCCCCCAGGTCGTTTAGTTTGTAGATCCCGTCATTGGTCACAGGGCACATCGAGATCAGGGCTCTCCAAACCCCTGCCCCCAGGCAAGATGTGGGGTTTGGAGAAACGCTTCTCCCCTGTGAATTGTATCTATGCCCACCAGTTCAGCTGGAAAACGGAGCGTCTCTTCGACAGAACAGTAAGCGCCGCTCAAGACTGGGAAGGGTTCTTGGCGCGCAGCGGTCACAAGTTTGGCGGCCTCTGATCTAGATGGCTCAAGGATAGATGGATCAATATCTAGATGGATATTGTCGACCTAGAAGGATGTTAATCTAAATGGCTCAATAGGTATTGCTGATGGATTGATGTAACCTAGCATGACAGTGATTTTCAACCCGAGTTCTGTGAATTGTCCACAGGTCTACTGCAAGGGTTTGGGGAAGGAGGGCCATTGGGAGATATGAGCCCCACCATCTGCAGTGCAATGTGCCTTGTCAATTATAAAAAAAAAAAACTGACAGTGTGCCCTCAAAGTTTGAGTGCCTTGACAGTGTGCCATGAGATGGAAAAGGTTGACAATCAGTAGGAGGTGACTGATCATATGTTTTTCATTGACCTCTAGCATGGTGTAATTTCTGTAAGAAAACTATTACCCTCCAAAATCCAAAGTATCCAGTCCAGGACTGTAAATAGGGTGACTGAACAAGGAAGCAGGGAATGATTGAGCTCAAGGGGGCTATTTTAAGCCTCACAGATTCCAACAAGGGGAATAAAGGTTTATGAGGATAGGCTATTTTTGTTCTTCCTAAACAAATCAATGCAAAGAGTTAGGCTGCAGTCTTGGTCCTACCTACTTGGAAGTAAGCCCCACTGAGTTCAGCAGGATGTCCTTCCAAGTACACTTGCCCAAGGGTGGGCTATTCAAAGTTCGTTGAGATATGCTGGACTAATTCCATGAGCTGATTTAGGGCACAATCCTATAACCGCAGGCGGTACACCTGGGCAACTGTCACACATGGCACCGTAAAGCGTCTCCAACACAGACGGTAAGCCATTGGCGCCAGCGCTGGGATGGCCCCATGGCAAACCCAGCTGTGTGCACACTGGAGGGAGAAGCGGTTGCTGGTGAGCTGTGAGTTCGCCACTCGCCCGCGATAGGTCTTTCCATGCGGGGCAGGAGGGCATTCTGGGATGGGAGGGAGAGGTGGAGCGGGGGAGGGGCAGGGCCAGCAGAGACTCTTGATGCCAGTTTCCGACCTCTGAGTAAGACTGCTTGGCCTAAATAGCTGGCACAAAAGCGAGTAGACGCATCTTCCACCCTGCACCCTTACTGCAGGGAAAGGGGATGAATATCCCCTTTCCTCGCAGAGGTTCCCGCAACTGCCTGGCTGCCATGGGATGTAGCGGTAGCTCCTGCCTACCCCTGTGCTCCTGGGCGGTCAGCAAGTTCCAGATTGAGCTCTGAATGGTAGATGGTATTCGTGTGAATAAAGTCAGCTGCTGCAGTAGGAGGACGTACAATATTTAGAACCAATACAAGTTATCCGAGAGTGCACGCTTTTTTTTTCCCCTTCCAGAGAATTCCAGCTGCAAACTCTGCCCAGAAAACTGGTTGCTACATGAAGACAAATGCTTCTGGATTTCCAAAATTAAAGAGACCTGGAACAATAGCCAGAGAGACTGTGCCGGAAAAGATGCTCAGATGATGGTACTGCAGAGCCAAGAAGAGCTGGTAATTTTTTTTTGCTTTCTCTAGCAATTTGCATAAGATGGTTAGAGATGGCAAATAGTTAAGACTAAAAATGTCATCTGTTCTTTTGACCTTGCTGGATCATCATCATTATACCTCCTCCTCCTCCTTCTCCTTCTGGGAATTGGTGGCCTCTGTAAGGGAGGACCTATCCAATCCCAGATGGAGAAGCAGAAGTTGGCAATAATGAGTGGTTGATACGTTGCCTCTCTGGTTCCTTACCTAGTAACATTCTTCTCCCATAGCTAGGGATATTTTTTTTTCTGATGATCAACACAGAACACTAAATAATGGGAATTTCTACTGAAAACACTACAGAAAACCAAATTTAGGTCAAAATGCGAAAAACACCACTTTTGTTTATTTTTGACACAGTTTTGAGGAATCCACATAGTTTTCAGTAAAGATTCAGGCAGAGAAATGGCAGAAACAGAAGGAAGCTGGCTTAAACTTGCATGAACACGCATGTTCATGGTTCACAGGGCATACTGGGCCGACGTCAATGAAATGTGGAAGTCGTAAGTAGCAGTTTCTTGACGCTCCAAGCAGCAACCAGAGTGCAGCTTGGGAATTTTTGAACAGGTCACTTCGGGCTGGGTATGTGTGTGTCAGTAATTGCTTGCCTTTGTAGGGCCATTCACCCTTATTTATTGTGCTGTTCGTACAATTTGCAATAAAATTTTGGATAAAAAACACATAACACCGCAATTTGCTATTTGAATCAAGAAAGTTCGGAAAAAATATCACCAAAAAACCCACCCCTACCCATAGCCAAATCCTTTAGGAAGATTAAACATTCGTACCTGGACAATTACAAATTATCTGCCAAGAAAAAATAGGAAAGCTGTGGCCTATATAAATCATTCAAATTAAGCACATTAGAACAACTTTTTATATTTTTTACAATTCTGCTATTTTTACCTGTTTGCATAGTTTTGAATTTTCTTTTAATGGAAGATAGTTGTTGTTAGACTCTTTGCGACCCCATGGACCACAGCACGCCAGGCCTCCCTGTCCTCCACTAGCTTCCGGAGTTCGCCCAATTTCATGTTCACTGCTTCGGTGACACTATCTAACCATCTCATCCTCTGCCGCCCCCTTCTCCTTTGGCCTTCGATCTTTCCCAGCATGAGGGTCTTTTCTAAAGAATCCTCTCTTCTCATGAGGTGGCCAAAGTATTTGAGCTTCAACTTCAGAATTTGTCCTTCCAAGGAGCAATCAGGCCTGATTTCCTGTAGAATTGACTGATTGGATCTCCTTGCAGTCCAGGGGAGACTCGAGTCTTCTCTAACACCATAATTCAAAAGCATCTATTCTTCAGCGCTCTGCCTTTCTTATGGTCCAGCTCTCACAGCCGTACATTGCTACTGGGAAAACCATCGCTTTGACTATGTGAACCTTTGTTGGCAGGGTGATGTCTCGGCTTTTTATTCAGTCGTCTAGGTTCGCCATAGCTTTCCTCCCCAGAAGTAAACATCTTTTAATTTCATGGCTGCAGTCACCATCTGCGGTGAACTTGGAGCCCAGGAAAATAAACTCTGTCACTGCTTCCATTTCTTCCCTTTCCAATGTAATAATAATAATAATAATAATAATAATAATAATAATAATAATAATACATGTATTTATATACCGCCTTTCTTAAGATCACTAGATTTCTCTAGTGATTACAACTCAAGGCGGTTTACATAGGCAGACTTTTCATAAACCCGAAGGTTTTTACAATTTACAGAAATGTTCTGTCTTTCAAGAACTACACACATTCAGATCTTCCTTTCTGGATTTAGCCTTCTTTCTTTAGCCACCCGTCTGTCTTCTGCTGGCTGATGCTTCCCTGCTCACACCAGAGACGCAGCTGACCTTCAGCACACTCCTCCTCCCACGAGGCAGCTGAAGCTCAGCTTCTAATCAGCCGCAGCTGCAAGGTCTGCCGCTCTCAGAGACTTCCTGCAGTCCCGCGCTCACGACCTTGAGATCTTCAGGTGTTATCTTCGGGCAAACGGAGGCATTAACCCTCTCGGCTAAATCTTCTGCCAATGTAATGGAAGATTACATTACATTACAGACCCCAGACACCACCTCTGTACAGCCCCCCTCAATCATTTAATGCAGAATGCAATGAAACAAACCAGAGTGTAATATCTTTATCAAATGTTATGACCAAAAAACTGGAAAAAGAAAATATAACTGTGTTCTGCCAGGAACTCCTGCAGGGCCCTGATGCCCACACTAGACTGACTGGTTTCCCCTTTAAACAGTCCTGAGGAAGTAATGAACATGACCAGGCCTCAGCTCTTTAAGCACAGCAGCCCCGCCACTCGATGTCAGTCCCAAGCCAGAAAGTCCAAAATTCAGTTAGTCCGTGATCCAAGTTCCGCAGTCCATAGGCCAGTCCCATGATCAGTCTGCCAGGTCAGTCCAGGTCCAAGTTGCGCCAAGCCAAATCGGAATCCAAGCTCGTAGACAGTAGTCCATGCACATGGGTCAGACACAGGTTTGTCAATCAGTCCATTCTCCCCACTTACAGCAAACTTTGCTCCTACCACACTGGTATGTTGCTCCTGCCTGTGCATTTATACATCTGCAGGCCTATCAGAGACTGTTGCTGGGCAGACTGTAGCTAATCAGCCACACCCATCTGCACCTGTGGCTCAGTCACTCAGTGTGCAGTTAGTGACTCAGCACTTCTAACCAGCCCTCATTAGCCTGCCTAGGCTACAGCTGTGCTCCTGAGGACAGCAGGAATTCTGGGGTTAACCCTGTGTGCTCTGGAATCAGCAGGGAGGGCACTGCCGACATCACAAGCTATGTCCATTACAAACTGTAATATAAAAATTGTGCTTCGTTAAAATCGTGATTTGCAGGAATAATACTGTTGTGTTATATATCATTCAATGTGGAATTTCATGCAGAATGAAAAATAAATTGCCGTGAACTATCTTCATTCTATGAAAAGTTATGGCCAAAACCCCCAAGAAACTGAAAATATAACTGTGAAGTCACTTCCTGTTGTGACGTCACGTCCGGGGCGTCATTTTGCCCTCTGCACTGGGCTACACTTTCATTAGCTATGCCCCTGACTTGCATTAAACAGTTGCAGTAGGCTGCAGTTGCCTTGCAGGTCTGTGAGCGGAAAGGGGAGGAATGATGGTTTTTCAATGAATAAAGATACAATCTACAGAGACCTATTATTTCACTGACAGGACTTTGTTCGAAGTATTACCGAAGGAGCAAAACTTCTGTGGATTGGACTGATGGCCACATCAGGAAACTGGACCTGGGTGGATGGTTCCCCGTTAAATCACACATTGTGAGTATTTTCTTCCGCAAGAATTTTTTTTTTTGGGGGGGGAACTCTGTTTGATGTTCTGAATCTTCCCATGTTCTGAATCTAAAATTAGCCTCCTTTTTCCAAATTCATTCTCAATTTGATGTATCTTTGTGGAGCAGAATTTTTTCTGGTGTCCCCGGCAAAACTTGGCCGGCACTGCAGCACATATCCGGGATGCCACAGAGGCTGGATTCAACCTCTTCAGGCTGGCGACGGCATACATCCTCGAGCTGGTCCAGCTGATCCATGGCCTTATAGCATGTTTGTGATACCTCAAAGGCAGCACAAGTCTGGGAAGCTGGCTTAAGTGCTGGTTAGGATTGTGCTCACAGTATCCACCCCCCCTCTCCATCGTAGTCATCCTCCTTCACACCCGCTCCAGTATGTCAATACCAGTGGTGTGATGCTGCCGGAACGCTGGGCGGGACATCCGGGTGATCGACAGCCCGCCCGTCACGTTCCGCAGCGTTACGCCGTTTGCGTAATGTACGCAAGCGGTGTAATTGGTTACGCAAACGGCGTAGCGCTGCAGAACGTGACGGGCTGGCTGTCGATCACCCAGATGTCCTGCCCAGCGTTCCGGCAGAATAACACCACTGGTCAATACCCATCTTCAACTGTGGCATCCAGAATTGGAAACAATATTCAAGTGGCGGCTGACTAAAGCAGAATACAGCAGTACCGTTACTTATCTCAGTACTGTTGGTGTAGCCCAGAATCACATTAGCATTCTTTGCTGTCGCATCACACTGCTGGCTCATGTTTATCTTATTGTCCGCTAAAACATCCAAATATTTTTCACACGTGCTGCATAAGGCAAGTATCCCCAGTCATATATATGTGTATTTCCCTACCCAAATTCTGCAGGTTGCCAATAAAGGGTGATAATCAAGCAAACAGCTGTGGGATGCTGAATGGAGCCAAAGTTATTTCAGAAGCCTGCAGTGCTGTGACCAAGTGGATCTGTGAGACGCGTGTTCTTCTGGTTTAAATACCAACGTGAAAGCAGTGGGACAAAATGTCAACTAATCTCCAACCAAAACTACAACCTTTGTAATGATTAATCAACATGTTTATTTCCTTATAGACACAGCACAGGGAAGGGAAAGGGACTTCGCTTCTTGCCAACAGTTATGATCCCAGTAAGAAACCAGTCCCTACTGCAGTGATTTTGGGGAGGGGGTAAGTTTGAACAAGGGTCAAAGTGCTTGAAGCACTCCCCCAAAACCCATCTGGAGAACAGGAACTAATCCTACTTCTGTATCAACATATGCAGCCAAGTGGAGATCTGGAGGATGGCTGGGGTGTGTGTGTGAGTCATCAACTTAGGAAGCTGGTATTCAACCTGCCTTTGTGCAGCGGGTTAAACAGCAACTGCTGGGCTTTCCGACTGGAAGGTTGGGTGTTCAAGACTGCGCGACAGAGTGAGCTCCCGTTGCTTGTCCCAGCTCCTGCCAACCTAGCAGTTCAAAAGCACCTAAATGCAAGTAGATAAATAGGGACCACTTCGGTGGGAAGGGAACAGTGTTCCCTGCGCTATGGCTGATAGTCATGCCGGCCACATGACCACGGAAGCTTGTCCTCGGACAAACGCCGGCTCTACAGGCTTAGAAATGGAGACGAGCACCGCTCCCTACAGTCGGTCACGACTAGACCATTCGGTCGTGGGGAAACCTTTACCTTTACCTCTTCAAGGATCAGGTTCCTGTTTTAAGCATGCTCATTCATCCATCTTTGTCACTGGGATCAAAGAGGAGTTCTCCCTTCACCAGGTTGGTGCCCTCCTGGACGTCACCCATCCTACACTTTTAAAAACCCCATGCCATCGAAAGACAAAACATCAGTGAGAATGAACCTGATGGCAGCTTTACTGCAAACCCTTAAAATGTCAATGAAATGTACAATGAAATGTGTGTGTTTTGCTGCTCATTAAAAAATAATAAGTGATGGAACCAGATGAACTTTTGCTGGGAGGCATTTTACAATCTTGACACCACAATGATCCTTCGAAACAGGCCCTGATCCTTCGAAACCCCTGCTAACTGGGCTAGAGGCACATTTTTTTCAAGTGGTGTCCCTCTTATATTTAGCAGGGGGAGAGCAATTGTCCCTCTTCACCCCTGTGCAGTGTCTTTTCTAGTGTCTGTTGCTGGTGGTGGTTTGCATTTTTTTTAGATTGTGAGCCCTTTTGGGACAGGGAGCCATTTTACTTTATTATAATTTGCCTGTAAACTGCTTTGTGAACTTTGTGTTATAAAGCTGTATATAAAAACTGTTGATTGATTGATTGATTGATTGACTGCTGATGGTTGGAAACATGGTTTTTGTTTGTTCTTCTGCTTGGTACTGTTCTGAGTGAACTGGAAGATAATTCTTGGAAGAAGAATTGGCATCAACTTGAGACTCAGGACTAGACTTGAGAGTTGACTTGAGACTTGAAGGTAGAGACTTGAGACCTGATTCGAGGTTGGGCTTAGGGACTTGAGGCCACCCCTGGACATTTTTAACTTACAAAAAGAGCTGAGCCTTCCATGATGACCGCAGCACTCAAGAACTGAGAAAACATATTACTGGATGACTCACACAAGAGGGGCTTCAGGGAATGGATTCAAGTGCTCACTATGCCTATTGAAAGTGTGCCGTAACTAAAACTCCATGTTGAGTTTGAGCCCTTCATACACTTGCATAAATCCACTCCTTTACACAAAGGGAAAACATTTCTTGTTTTAAACCAGGGCTGTCCAAACCCTAGCCTGTGAGCCAGATCCAGGTTTTGGAAAAAGCCCTCCCCCCATCCCTGCATAGTGATTACCTTTCCGCCATGTCGGCTCATTTCTTCCAAGTTTGACTGTGCACAAGGACACTCTGCATAGTCGCATCTGCCTGGACATCCTGCTGCACAGCCTTCTGGGAAGCTGGGCAATAGACGTGACTGCCCTGTACACAGTTCAGCTTTGAAGAAATTGGGCAATGTGGTAGAACGGTAATCGCTGGTCATTTTGGGGAGGGCTTCTTTCAGGACACAGTGGTCTCCAGTTTGGAAACCACTGCTTTAAGCACACTCTCTGGGCACAAACCTTTAAGCAAGCAGAGCAGGCAAGCAGCCTGCAGCCTAAAAGAGACACTAAGAACAAAGGTTAACTTCCTACTTCCTGTTCTCTCCTAGTGTCCCTTCTAGGCTGCTTGCCTAGTGTCCCTGATGGCTGCTTTCCTGCTCCACTTGCTATAAGCTTTGGGCAGGAGGTGTAGTCGAGAGGGTTAAAGCTGCCGTTTGCCTGAAGATAAAGATCTGAAGGTCACCAGCTCGTCTCTGTGAGCGGCAGACCTTGTAAACTGCGACTGATTAGAGCTGAGCTACAGCTGCCTGTGAGAGGGGAGTGTGCTGGGCCAGCTGCTTCTTTGGTGTGAGCAGAGAAGCCACTTATCAGCCAGCAGGAAGGCAAATTGTGTGGCCAGAAAGAAGACTAGACCACAAAAGTACCATCTGTATGTTGTATGTTCTTGAAAGATATAACTTCCTTGTAGTTTGTAAAAACCTTTGTGTTTATGAATAAAGCCTGCCTATGTAAACCACCTTGAGTTAAAGTCAGAGGAGCAATCTAATGACCTAAGAAAGGCGGTATATAAATACTAGCATTATTATTATTATAGTGTTTGTTTAAAGCATGAAATATTTTGCATTTGCACAAAGCTCATTAATATAAACAAAGGCAGGGTGTGGAGGCGAGAAGATAGCAGGGAGATTAGGTTCTCTCTTAGCAGTGGTTTCCACTATCTGCGGGGTGGCGGGAAATGTACAGTATATGGATACTGGGGAATGCCTGTATTACTGAAATAAGAAGGAAAATCCCCTTTAGTTAAAAGCGTTTTTACAAAGTATCGGTTGTGTACCAAAATACATTAAAAACATGAAACTGCAGAAGAAAGGAGTGGATACAAGAAGCTTACTAACATTTAAATACACAATGATGTATTTAACTCCAATTTATTTCTGTCACAGCTGCTTCACAACTCGTTGAAGGGTTACATCCTGTTGTAACGCTTAACACCCAGCCTGAATGAACAGCATTGCTGTGCCACTCGAAAGCTTGCTCGCTTCTTGGTGATTTATCATTGGTTTCTATACAGCTATGTCTGTACTGCTCCTCTTTGAATCATATCAACCTATATGTACTGATTTTCCAGACAGACCAATGTGTAGCCTATCTGCAATTTGCATTACCATAATGTCCAACTAGTTAGTGGTATTTTCACCAGACTGTGTTTCAAACCTAATCTTTAGGTCCTTACAATTAAGCTAGTCATGAATATCACAGTGTATTCGTATTGTCCCACACCATTAATTTATCATCTGTGTATTGCCACTACTTTGCTGTGCCTTAATCTGTCAATAAAACATGTAATGAAACATTTATGTGATAAGCAGAACTGCTGGCTGCAGGGTATTTTTTCCTCCACTGCTATGCCTGATATAATTTTGGGGAAGTCAAATACCACTTGCTAACATTTCTGAGCATAATCTAATTGCAGAGTTTACACCAGCAATGGGATTCACAGATTGACAAGGGGAACGCTGGGCGGGACTAATGCGGGGCTTCTGCGTGATTGGCTGCCCATCCGCAGCGTTCCGCAGCTGTCCTGGCCTCGGGGGGGCTGCCCCCGGTTAGCGCGCCCCACTGCTGCTTGCCCAGGCACCCGGCGCGACCTTTACCTGCCCCCTGCGGCGAGCGGGAGCCCCCCCCGAGGCCAGGAACGCTGCGGAACGCTGCGGACGGGCTGCCACTCAAGCGGAAGTCCCGCCTAAGTCCCGCCCAGCGTTCCCCTTGTCAATTTGTGAATCCCATCGCTGGTTTACACCTTCATAAACAATCATCAACCTACGCTGGCTGGAGGCTTGCCATGGCTACTCGGAGAAAAGCACACTGTCCATACGGAAAGACACCTGTCTTTGATATTCCTTCCCATATGAGAAGTCTGAGTTCTTGTACAACAGGTCCTCAAGGGTCCAAGTAAGTCAGGCCAAGATTTTAAAGTAGAAGGCACCCAATTAACAAACATGCGCGATTCTCTCCCAGAAATGGTCACACTCATGCGACCCACCTAGGTCCTCTGGCTATCACCACTACATTATAGCTCAGTCCCTCAGAAGAGGCAGCACCTAGCTCACATTGCATATTTCTACAAAGAAAGCACCCTCTGTGCATGTTTCCTGTTATTGGATCAACTTCCTGTTTGAGAAGTTCAGCAGTATTTATATATAGTTTCTCTTTTAAACAGTAAGGTGTTTTTTTCCCCAATTAATGTTCTTGTAAGGACATTCATGTGGGGAGGGAGAGACCGTGCCAAGCAAATCTGACATGATAGCCTGTGATTTAGGGCTCAATCCTAATAGCGCCCTTGGGCCAATGCTACATACCCAACACCACTAGTGCAAAGGCAGGGGCGCCAACTGCATCCAAGCCTGCGTCCCAAAGGCTGCGTGGCCCCAATTCTGCGCAGGCACAAAGATTTTGAGGTCTATACAGCCAGCAATGTTAAGAGCACAATCCTGCCCTGGAGTTAGGCCGGCACAGTTAGGCCTGCAAGGTTTGGCTGGCACAAGGGCCACTGTAAAGCACATTTGGACCACTCTGACTCTGAGAGTGGTCCAAACATACTTGACGGTGTCCCTTGTGGGTAGGATTGTGCCCTCAAGGTGGCTAGAAGCAAAGCACATAAAATGCTACAATATGATAATGCACAAGGGAAAAATCATTGAAATGCAGTTAGCAAAGCTCTGTACTTATACAGAGTACACAGTACACAGATCAAAATGTGATAATCTGTGCACAGATCAAAATGTGTACGCGGATCAAAATGTGATGGGGAGCTGTTTTGGAAAACCGGGCTATAAAAAAATCAGAGAAAATTACCCTCCACTCCTCTGGCACATTGGCCATTTTAAGGGAGAAATTGCGTATTTTAGTCAGAAGACCAGTCATTTCCTACAACAACAACAACAACAACAACAACAACAACAACAACAACAACAAC
>JAJKFI010039391.1:0-13949 GCA_029204185.1 Lerista edwardsae | reverse complement strand
GAGAGAGAGAGAGAGAGAGAGAGAGAGAGAGAGAGAGAGAGAGAGAGCCTTGCAGATCCTTTCAGACAGCAAACATTCAATAAAAAAAATCATTTCCAAACTAGCCTTGGCAGAAGGGTAGGGAGAGGTGTGTTCTTCAGCAAGGACAATGACTCACAGGTTCCCCCACTAGTCACATCAAGATGCATGTCATATTGCAGCTGTGTGGTTATGTGCAGTTGTGAAACTAGCAGGGCTCCTTTCAGCTTGCCTGTGATACAGCACCCTGTCGAAAAAAGAAACTGCCTTGGGATTTGGCACAAGTTTTTCTTTCATCTGAAGATAAAGGACGACCGAATGGTCTAGCTGTGACCGATTGTAGGGGGCGGTGCTCATCTCCATTTCTAAGCCTGTAGAGCCGGCGTTTGTCTGAGGACAAGCTTCCGTGGTCATGTGGCCGGTGTGACTATATGCTGTAGTGCACGGAACGCCGTTCCCTTCCCACCAAAGTGGTCCCTATTTATCTCCTTGCATTTAGGTGCTTTCGAACTGCTAGGTTGGCAGGAGCTGGGACAAGCAACGGGAGCTCACTCCGTTGCGCAGTCTTGAACTCCCAACCTTCTGGTTGGAAAGCCCAGCAGCAGCGGATTAACCCGCTGCGCCACCACGTCCCTTCCATCCGAAGATAAATCAAGCTAAAAAGCGACTCTTGCTGTTTAAGCAAAAGAACTCATTGATCGGTGCCTTTTTCAGAAGAAAAGTCTATTTTGAATAAATCTCCAGCCTGCTGTGAAGCAGGCGACATACAGTGAGGGGGGGGGGGCTGCTGCAATGGTTGTGATCCTGCAAACACTTACAACCCATGAGATTCAGCTGCTCAGAGCTTGTGGGTTGTGTTTGCATTGATCACAGCAGTGGGGCACTTTTCAAAGAACTCCTGTAGGGCGGTTCTGCCTCACCAGACCTTCCTGCTGTGAAGGCCAAACCACACATCAGGCTATGCCCATTGTTTGAGGTGATATCCTTGTTTTTACTGAGTAAACAACAGCTTTGGGTATGTGTGGGGCAGAGTAGGACTATGACATGGGGAGAGGGGGGAATTTAACCCTTTCCTCCACTGCAGCCACTATTTCAGTGGTTCCCAACCTTATTTTGCACTGGGACCCCCTTTTTAGGTGCAATAACCTGTCAGGACCCTCCTAAGACATAGAGCCAGAAGTGATGTCATTAAGCAGGAAGTGATGTCAATAAGCATGAATGTTATTAAGCAGGGAGTACATCATTGTGCTGACAGGGCCAGAAGCGATGATATTAAATAGGAAATGCAGTCATCGTTTTTATAACTTATACTTTTTGAAAGTGGGAAGAGGTGCAAATCCTTTTTTAGAATGTTTTGGATGCTTTGTTGTTAACTCAAGTTTGAGTTTTGAGTTCAGTGATTATTCAGCACTGAATACAACTTTGCACAGAATGCATTGTGACTTCTCTAGGCAGTTGCTGCTTGAGGCGGTAAAGACAAAATTTAGATAGTCTTCAGAGTATTTATGTTCCTCTTCCCCATGTGTGATCCCCTGAAAATTGGCCTGCGACCCCTTTGGGGGTCCCAACCCCCAGGATGGGAATCATTGCATTATTTGTCCCAGAAGGAACAATTTTTTTTTTTACCCAGCAGGTAGTTAATCTGTGGAACTCTTTGCCACAGGAGATGGTGATGGCATCTGGTCTAGATGCCTTTAAGAGGGGATTGGATGGATTTCTGGAAGAAAAGTCCATCATGGGCTATAGGCCATGATGGGTTGTAACCTCCTTACATTAGTAGTAGGCTACTTCAGAGTACCGGGTGCAAGGGAGTAGCAACAGGATGCAAGCATTTTGTTGTCTCGTGCCTCCCTGGGGCACCTGGCGGGACGCTGTGAGATACAGGAAGCTGGACTAGATGGGCCTTGGCCTGATCCAGCAGGGCTCTTCTTATGTTCTTATGTTAAGGGAAACCCCCATTATTTGATGCTCTGTAGGCTATGGAAGCAACAAGTACCCAATAACCAAATATTCCCATGTAAAAGTTTAATTACGGTATCCAATTTTGTTTAAACTGATCACCTAAGTTTAAAAAGGAAAAAGAAATAGCAACTGTGTTAATAATACCTGCTGTGCTCGAACTTGATTCTTAAGATGCAATCCATTGAAAAGAAATGGCCATATCGTAAACATATATTACTTGTCAGTTTCTCCCCTAAATGAAAAAAAATATCATGCCTAGCTTCGCAGACTAAACAAGCCCTGGATGCTGTGAGGGAGACCTGCGCCTTCAGAAAATCCAGCCCCCAAACGCAACAGGAGACCAGCCTGGACGATTACAAGGCCTTGCGACGGTTTCTGTGCAAGACTAACAGCAGTCACGCAGTCGGTAATGTCGGGGTGACATCAGCATGGAAAGAGGCAAATGGTCCCTAAAGCACCTGCCTGCATACAGAAGGTCCAGACAGGACCTTCTAGACAGGGTCGAGAAAATGTCTTATCTGAAAGTCTGGAGAAGCTGCTGCCAGACATAGTAGATGCTGCACTGAACAACATATGAAGCCCCCTCTTACTGGGTCACAGGCAGCGACGGGATCTACAAATAACCTGGGGGAACGCTGGGCGGGACGTAGGCGGGACATCCGGGTGATTGGCAGCCTGTCTGCGGCGATCCGCAGTTGCCCTGACCTCGGGGGGGCTCCTGCTCGCTGCGGAGGACGGGTGAGGGTCGTGCCGGGTGCCTGGGCAAGCAGCGGTGGGGTGCGCTAACTGGGGGCAGCCCCCCCGAGGCCAGAACAGCTGCAGAACGCTGCGGCAGGCAGCCAATCACGCGGAAGCCCCGTGTAAGTCCCGCCCAGCATTCCCCCAGGTCGTTTAGTTTGTAGATCCCGTCATTGGTCACAGGGCACATCGAGATCAGGGCTCTCCAAACCCCTGCCCCCAGGCAAGATGTGGGGTTTGGAGAAACGCTTCTCCCCTGTGAATTGTATCTATGCCCACCAGTTCAGCTGGAAAACGGAGCGTCTCTTCGACAGAACAGTAAGCGCCGCTCAAGACTGGGAAGGGTTCTTGGCGCGCAGCGGTCACAAGTTTGGCGGCCTCTGATCTAGATGGCTCAAGGATAGATGGATCAATATCTAGATGGATATTGTCGACCTAGAAGGATGTTAATCTAAATGGCTCAATAGGTATTGCTGATGGATTGATGTAACCTAGCATGACAGTGATTTTCAACCCGAGTTCTGTGAATTGTCCACAGGTCTACTGCAAGGGTTTGGGGAAGGAGGGCCATTGGGAGATATGAGCCCCACCATCTGCAGTGCAATGTGCCTTGTCAATTATAAAAAAAAAAAACTGACAGTGTGCCCTCAAAGTTTGAGTGCCTTGACAGTGTGCCATGAGATGGAAAAGGTTGACAATCAGTAGGAGGTGACTGATCATATGTTTTTCATTGACCTCTAGCATGGTGTAATTTCTGTAAGAAAACTATTACCCTCCAAAATCCAAAGTATCCAGTCCAGGACTGTAAATAGGGTGACTGAACAAGGAAGCAGGGAATGATTGAGCTCAAGGGGGCTATTTTAAGCCTCACAGATTCCAACAAGGGGAATAAAGGTTTATGAGGATAGGCTATTTTTGTTCTTCCTAAACAAATCAATGCAAAGAGTTAGGCTGCAGTCTTGGTCCTACCTACTTGGAAGTAAGCCCCACTGAGTTCAGCAGGATGTCCTTCCAAGTACACTTGCCCAAGGGTGGGCTATTCAAAGTTCGTTGAGATATGCTGGACTAATTCCATGAGCTGATTTAGGGCACAATCCTATAACCGCAGGCGGTACACCTGGGCAACTGTCACACATGGCACCGTAAAGCGTCTCCAACACAGACGGTAAGCCATTGGCGCCAGCGCTGGGATGGCCCCATGGCAAACCCAGCTGTGTGCACACTGGAGGGAGAAGCGGTTGCTGGTGAGCTGTGAGTTCGCCACTCGCCCGCGATAGGTCTTTCCATGCGGGGCAGGAGGGCATTCTGGGATGGGAGGGAGAGGTGGAGCGGGGGAGGGGCAGGGCCAGCAGAGACTCTTGATGCCAGTTTCCGACCTCTGAGTAAGACTGCTTGGCCTAAATAGCTGGCACAAAAGCGAGTAGACGCATCTTCCACCCTGCACCCTTACTGCAGGGAAAGGGGATGAATATCCCCTTTCCTCGCAGAGGTTCCCGCAACTGCCTGGCTGCCATGGGATGTAGCGGTAGCTCCTGCCTACCCCTGTGCTCCTGGGCGGTCAGCAAGTTCCAGATTGAGCTCTGAATGGTAGATGGTATTCGTGTGAATAAAGTCAGCTGCTGCAGTAGGAGGACGTACAATATTTAGAACCAATACAAGTTATCCGAGAGTGCACGCTTTTTTTTTTCCCCTTCCAGAGAATTCCAGCTGCAAACTCTGCCCAGAAAACTGGTTGCTACATGAAGACAAATGCTTCTGGATTTCCAAAATTAAAGAGACCTGGAACAATAGCCAGAGAGACTGTGCCGGAAAAGATGCTCAGATGATGGTACTGCAGAGCCAAGAAGAGCTGGTAATTTTTTTTTGCTTTCTCTAGCAATTTGCATAAGATGGTTAGAGATGGCAAATAGTTAAGACTAAAAATGTCATCTGTTCTTTTGACCTTGCTGGATCATCATCATTATACCTCCTCCTCCTCCTTCTCCTTCTGGGAATTGGTGGCCTCTGTAAGGGAGGACCTATCCAATCCCAGATGGAGAAGCAGAAGTTGGCAATAATGAGTGGTTGATACGTTGCCTCTCTGGTTCCTTACCTAGTAACATTCTTCTCCCATAGCTAGGGATATTTTTTTTTCTGATGATCAACACAGAACACTAAATAATGGGAATTTCTACTGAAAACACTACAGAAAACCAAATTTAGGTCAAAATGCGAAAAACACCACTTTTGTTTATTTTTGACACAGTTTTGAGGAATCCACATAGTTTTCAGTAAAGATTCAGGCAGAGAAATGGCAGAAACAGAAGGAAGCTGGCTTAAACTTGCATGAACACGCATGTTCATGGTTCACAGGGCATACTGGGCCGACGTCAATGAAATGTGGAAGTCGTAAGTAGCAGTTTCTTGACGCTCCAAGCAGCAACCAGAGTGCAGCTTGGGAATTTTTGAACAGGTCACTTCGGGCTGGGTATGTGTGTGTCAGTAATTGCTTGCCTTTGTAGGGCCATTCACCCTTATTTATTGTGCTGTTCGTACAATTTGCAATAAAATTTTGGATAAAAAACACATAACACCGCAATTTGCTATTTGAATCAAGAAAGTTCGGAAAAAATATCACCAAAAAACCCACCCCTACCCATAGCCAAATCCTTTAGGAAGATTAAACATTCGTACCTGGACAATTACAAATTATCTGCCAAGAAAAAATAGGAAAGCTGTGGCCTATATAAATCATTCAAATTAAGCACATTAGAACAACTTTTTATATTTTTTACAATTCTGCTATTTTTACCTGTTTGCATAGTTTTGAATTTTCTTTTAATGGAAGATAGTTGTTGTTAGACTCTTTGCGACCCCATGGACCACAGCACGCCAGGCCTCCCTGTCCTCCACTAGCTTCCGGAGTTCGCCCAATTTCATGTTCACTGCTTCGGTGACACTATCTAACCATCTCATCCTCTGCCGCCCCCTTCTCCTTTGGCCTTCGATCTTTCCCAGCATGAGGGTCTTTTCTAAAGAATCCTCTCTTCTCATGAGGTGGCCAAAGTATTTGAGCTTCAACTTCAGAATTTGTCCTTCCAAGGAGCAATCAGGCCTGATTTCCTGTAGAATTGACTGATTGGATCTCCTTGCAGTCCAGGGGAGACTCGAGTCTTCTCTAACACCATAATTCAAAAGCATCTATTCTTCAGCGCTCTGCCTTTCTTATGGTCCAGCTCTCACAGCCGTACATTGCTACTGGGAAAACCATCGCTTTGACTATGTGAACCTTTGTTGGCAGGGTGATGTCTCGGCTTTTTATTCAGTCGTCTAGGTTCGCCATAGCTTTCCTCCCCAGAAGTAAACATCTTTTAATTTCATGGCTGCAGTCACCATCTGCGGTGAACTTGGAGCCCAGGAAAATAAACTCTGTCACTGCTTCCATTTCTTCCCTTTCCAATGTAATAATAATAATAATAATAATAATAATAATAATAATAATAATAATACATGTATTTATATACCGCCTTTCTTAAGATCACTAGATTTCTCTAGTGATTACAACTCAAGGCGGTTTACATAGGCAGACTTTTCATAAACCCGAAGGTTTTTACAATTTACAGAAATGTTCTGTCTTTCAAGAACTACACACATTCAGATCTTCCTTTCTGGATTTAGCCTTCTTTCTTTAGCCACCCGTCTGTCTTCTGCTGGCTGATGCTTCCCTGCTCACACCAGAGACGCAGCTGACCTTCAGCACACTCCTCCTCCCACGAGGCAGCTGAAGCTCAGCTTCTAATCAGCCGCAGCTGCAAGGTCTGCCGCTCTCAGAGACTTCCTGCAGTCCCGCGCTCACGACCTTGAGATCTTCAGGTGTTATCTTCGGGCAAACGGAGGCATTAACCCTCTCGGCTAAATCTTCTGCCAATGTAATGGAAGATTACATTACATTACAGACCCCAGACACCACCTCTGTACAGCCCCCCTCAATCATTTAATGCAGAATGCAATGAAACAAACCAGAGTGTAATATCTTTATCAAATGTTATGACCAAAAAACTGGAAAAAGAAAATATAACTGTGTTCTGCCAGGAACTCCTGCAGGGCCCTGATGCCCACACTAGACTGACTGGTTTCCCCTTTAAACAGTCCTGAGGAAGTAATGAACATGACCAGGCCTCAGCTCTTTAAGCACAGCAGCCACGCCACTCGATGTCAGTCCCAAGCCAGAAAGTCCAAAATTCAGTTAGTCCGTGATCCAAGTTCCGCAGTCCATAGGCCAGTCCCATGATCAGTCTGCCAGGTCAGTCCAGGTCCAAGTTGCGCCAAGCCAAATCGGAATCCAAGCTCGTAGACAGTAGTCCATGCACATGGGTCAGACACAGGTTTGTCAATCAGTCCATTCTCCCCACTTACAGCAAACTTTGCTCCTACCACACTGGTATGTTGCTCCTGCCTGTGCATTTATACATCTGCAGGCCTATCAGAGACTGTTGCTGGGCAGACTGTAGCTAATCAGCCACACCCATCTGCACCTGTGGCTCAGTCACTCAGTGTGCAGTTAGTGACTCAGCACTTCTAACCAGCCCTCATTAGCCTGCCTAGGCTACAGCTGTGCTCCTGAGGACAGCAGGAATTCTGGGGTTAACCCTGTGTGCTCTGGAATCAGCAGGGAGGGCACTGCCGACATCACAAGCTATGTCCATTACAAACTGTAATATAAAAATTGTGCTTCGTTAAAATCGTGATTTGCAGGAATAATACTGTTGTGTTATATATCATTCAATGTGGAATTTCATGCAGAATGAAAAATAAATTGCCGTGAACTATCTTCATTCTATGAAAAGTTATGGCCAAAACCCCCAAGAAACTGAAAATATAACTGTGAAGTCACTTCCTGTTGTGACGTCACGTCCGGGGCGTCATTTTGCCCTCTGCACTGGGCTACACTTTCATTAGCTATGCCCCTGACTTGCATTAAACAGTTGCAGTAGGCTGCAGTTGCCTTGCAGGTCTGTGAGCGGAAAGGGGAGGAATGATGGTTTTTCAATGAATAAAGATACAATCTACAGAGACCTATTATTTCACTGACAGGACTTTGTTCGAAGTATTACCGAAGGAGCAAAACTTCTGTGGATTGGACTGATGGCCACATCAGGAAACTGGACCTGGGTGGATGGTTCCCCGTTAAATCACACATTGTGAGTATTTTCTTCCGCAAGAATTTTTTTTTTTTGGGGGGGGAACTCTGTTTGATGTTCTGAATCTTCCCATGTTCTGAATCTAAAATTAGCCTCCTTTTTCCAAATTCATTCTCAATTTGATGTATCTTTGTGGAGCAGAATTTTTTCTGGTGTCCCCGGCAAAACTTGGCCGGCACTGCAGCACATATCCGGGATGCCACAGAGGCTGGATTCAACCTCTTCAGGCTGGCGACGGCATACATCCTCGAGCTGGTCCAGCTGATCCATGGCCTTATAGCATGTTTGTGATACCTCAAAGGCAGCACAAGTCTGGGAAGCTGGCTTAAGTGCTGGTTAGGATTGTGCTCACAGTATCCACCCCCCCTCTCCATCGTAGTCATCCTCCTTCACACCCGCTCCAGTATGTCAATACCAGTGGTGTGATGCTGCCGGAACGCTGGGCGGGACATCCGGGTGATCGACAGCCCGCCCGTCACGTTCCGCAGCGTTACGCCGTTTGCGTAATGTACGCAAGCGGTGTAATTGGTTACGCAAACGGCGTAGCGCTGCAGAACGTGACGGGCTGGCTGTCGATCACCCAGATGTCCTGCCCAGCGTTCCGGCAGAATAACACCACTGGTCAATACCCATCTTCAACTGTGGCATCCAGAATTGGAAACAATATTCAAGTGGCGGCTGACTAAAGCAGAATACAGCAGTACCGTTACTTATCTCAGTACTGTTGGTGTAGCCCAGAATCACATTAGCATTCTTTGCTGTCGCATCACACTGCTGGCTCATGTTTATCTTATTGTCCGCTAAAACATCCAAATATTTTTCACACGTGCTGCATAAGGCAAGTATCCCCAGTCATATATATGTGTATTTCCCTACCCAAATTCTGCAGGTTGCCAATAAAGGGTGATAGTCAAGCAAACAGCTGTGGGATGCTGAATGGAGCCAAAGTTATTTCAGAAGCCTGCAGTGCTGTGACCAAGTGGATCTGTGAGACGCGTGTTCTTCTGGTTTAAATACCAACGTGAAAGCAGTGGGACAAAATGTCAACTAATCTCCAACCAAAACTACAACCTTTGTAATGATTAATCAACATGTTTATTTCCTTATAGACACAGCACAGGGAAGGGAAAGGGACTTCGCTTCTTGCCAACAGTTATGATCCCAGTAAGAAACCAGTCCCTACTGCAGTGATTTTGGGGAGGGGGTAAGTTTGAACAAGGGTCAAAGTGCTTGAAGCACTCCCCCAAAACCCATCTGGAGAACAGGAACTAATCCTACTTCTGTATCAACATATGCAGCCAAGTGGAGATCTGGAGGATGGCTGGGGTGTGTGTGTGAGTCATCAACTTAGGAAGCTGGTATTCAACCTGCCTTTGTGCAGCGGGTTAAACAGCAACTGCTGGGCTTTCCGACTGGAAGGTTGGGTGTTCAAGACTGCGCGACAGAGTGAGCTCCCGTTGCTTGTCCCAGCTCCTGCCAACCTAGCAGTTCAAAAGCACCTAAATGCAAGTAGATAAATAGGGACCACTTCGGTGGGAAGGGAACAGTGTTCCCTGCGCTATGGCTGATAGTCATGCCGGCCACATGACCACGGAAGCTTGTCCTCGGACAAACGCCGGCTCTACAGGCTTAGAAATGGAGACGAGCACCGCTCCCTACAGTCGGTCACGACTAGACCATTCGGTCGTGGGGAAACCTTTACCTTTACCTCTTCAAGGATCAGGTTCCTGTTTTAAGCATGCTCATTCATCCATCTTTGTCACTGGGATCAAAGAGGAGTTCTCCCTTCACCAGGTTGGTGCCCTCCTGGACGTCACCCATCCTACACTTTTAAAAACCCCATGCCATCGAAAGACAAAACATCAGTGAGAATGAACCTGATGGCAGCTTTACTGCAAACCCTTAAAATGTCAATGAAATGTACAATGAAATGTGTGTGTTTTGCTGCTCATTAAAAAATAATAAGTGATGGAACCAGATGAACTTTTGCTGGGAGGCATTTTACAATCTTGACACCACAATGATCCTTCGAAACAGGCCCTGATCCTTCGAAACCCCTGCTAACTGGGCTAGAGGCACATTTTTTTCAAGTGGTGTCCCTCTTATATTTAGCAGGGGGAGAGCAATTGTCCCTCTTCACCCCTGTGCAGTGTCTTTTCTAGTGTCTGTTGCTGGTGGTGGTTTGCATTTTTTTTAGATTGTGAGCCCTTTTGGGACAGGGAGCCATTTTACTTTATTATAATTTGCCTGTAAACTGCTTTGTGAACTTTGTGTTATAAAGCTGTATATAAAAACTGTTGATTGATTGATTGATTGATTGACTGCTGATGGTTGGAAACATGGTTTTTGTTTGTTCTTCTGCTTGGTACTGTTCTGAGTGAACTGGAAGATAATTCTTGGAAGAAGAATTGGCATCAACTTGAGACTCAGGACTAGACTTGAGAGTTGACTTGAGACTTGAAGGTAGAGACTTGAGACCTGATTCGAGGTTGGGCTTAGGGACTTGAGGCCACCCCTGGACATTTTTAACTTACAAAAAGAGCTGAGCCTTCCATGATGACCGCAGCACTCAAGAACTGAGAAAACATATTACTGGATGACTCACACAAGAGGGGCTTCAGGGAATGGATTCAAGTGCTCACTATGCCTATTGAAAGTGTGCCGTAACTAAAACTCCATGTTGAGTTTGAGCCCTTCATACACTTGCATAAATCCACTCCTTTACACAAAGGGAAAACATTTCTTGTTTTAAACCAGGGCTGTCCAAACCCTAGCCTGTGAGCCAGATCCAGGTTTTGGAAAAAGCCCTCCCCCCATCCCTGCATAGTGATTACCTTTCCGCCATGTCGGCTCATTTCTTCCAAGTTTGACTGTGCACAAGGACACTCTGCATAGTCGCATCTGCCTGGACATCCTGCTGCACAGCCTTCTGGGAAGCTGGGCAATAGACGTGACTGCCCTGTACACAGTTCAGCTTTGAAGAAATTGGGCAATGTGGTAGAACGGTAATCGCTGGTCATTTTGGGGAGGGCTTCTTTCAGGACACAGTGGTCTCCAGTTTGGAAACCACTGCTTTAAGCACACTCTCTGGGCACAAACCTTTAAGCAAGCAGAGCAGGCAAGCAGCCTGCAGCCTAAAAGAGACACTAAGAACAAAGGTTAACTTCCTACTTCCTGTTCTCTCCTAGTGTCCCTTCTAGGCTGCTTGCCTAGTGTCCCTGATGGCTGCTTTCCTGCTCCACTTGCTATAAGCTTTGGGCAGGAGGTGTAGTCGAGAGGGTTAAAGCTGCCGTTTGCCTGAAGATAAAGATCTGAAGGTCACCAGCTCGTCTCTGTGAGCGGCAGACCTTGTAAACTGCGACTGATTAGAGCTGAGCTACAGCTGCCTGTGAGAGGGGAGTGTGCTGGGCCAGCTGCTTCTTTGGTGTGAGCAGAGAAGCCACTTATCAGCCAGCAGGAAGGCAAATTGTGTGGCCAGAAAGAAGACTAGACCACAAAAGTACCATCTGTATGTTGTATGTTCTTGAAAGATATAACTTCCTTGTAGTTTGTAAAAACCTTTGTGTTTATGAATAAAGCCTGCCTATGTAAACCACCTTGAGTTAAAGTCAGAGGAGCAATCTAATGACCTAAGAAAGGCGGTATATAAATACTAGCATTATTATTATAGTGTTTGTTTAAAGCATGAAATATTTTGCATTTGCACAAAGCTCATTAATATAAACAAAGGCAGGGTGTGGAGGCGAGAAGATAGCAGGGAGATTAGGTTCTCTCTTAGCAGTGGTTTCCACTATCTGCGGGGTGGCGGGAAATGTACAGTATATGGATACTGGGGAATGCCTGTATTACTGAAATAAGAAGGAAAATCCCCTTTAGTTAAAAGCGTTTTTACAAAGTATCGGTTGTGTACCAAAATACATTAAAAACATGAAACTGCAGAAGAAAGGAGTGGATACAAGAAGCTTACTAACATTTAAATACACAATGATGTATTTAACTCCAATTTATTTCTGTCACAGCTGCTTCACAACTCGTTGAAGGGTTACATCCTGTTGTAACGCTTAACACCCAGCCTGAATGAACAGCATTGCTGTGCCACTCGAAAGCTTGCTCGCTTCTTGGTGATTTATCATTGGTTTCTATACAGCTATGTCTGTACTGCTCCTCTTTGAATCATATCAACCTATATGTACTGATTTTCCAGACAGACCAATGTGTAGCCTATCTGCAATTTGCATTACCATAATGTCCAACTAGTTAGTGGTATTTTCACCAGACTGTGTTTCAAACCTAATCTTTAGGTCCTTACAATTAAGCTAGTCATGAATATCACAGTGTATTCGTATTGTCCCACACCATTAATTTATCATCTGTGTATTGCCACTACTTTGCTGTGCCTTAATCTGTCAATAAAACATGTAATGAAACATTTATGTGATAAGCAGAACTGCTGGCTGCAGGGTATTTTTTCCTCCACTGCTATGCCTGATATAATTTTGGGGAAGTCAAATACCACTTGCTAACATTTCTGAGCATAATCTAATTGCAGAGTTTACACCAGCAATGGGATTCACAGATTGACAAGGGGAACGCTGGGCGGGACTAATGCGGGGCTTCTGCGTGATTGGCTGCCCATCCGCAGCGTTCCGCAGCTGTCCTGGCCTCGGGGGGGCTGCCCCCGGTTAGCGCGCCCCACCGCTGCTTGCCCAGGCACCCGGCGCGACCTTTACCTGCCCCCTGCGGCGAGCGGGAGCCCCCCCGAGGCCAGGAACGCTGCGGAACGCTGCGGACGGGCTGCCACTCAAGCGGAAGTCCCGCCTAAGTCCCGCCCAGCGTTCCCCTTGTCAATTTGTGAATCCCATCGCTGGTTTACACCTTCATAAACAATCATCAACCTACGCTGGCTGGAGGCTTGCCATGGCTACTCGGAGAAAAGCACACTGTCCATACGGAAAGACACCTGTCTTTGATATTCCTTCCCATATGAGAAGTCTGAGTTCTTGTACAACAGGTCCTCAAGGGTCCAAGTAAGTCAGGCCAAGATTTTAAAGTAGAAGGCACCCAATTAACAAACATGCGCGATTCTCTCCCAGAAATGGTCACACTCATGCGACCCACCTAGGTCCTCTGGCTATCACCACTACATTATAGCTCAGTCCCTCAGAAGAGGCAGCACCTAGCTCACATTGCATATTTCTACAAAGAAAGCACCCTCTGTGCATGTTTCCTGTTATTGGATCAACTTCCTGTTTGAGAAGTTCAGCAGTATTTATATATAGTTTCTCTTTTAAACAGTAAGGTGTTTTTTTCCCCAATTAATGTTCTTGTAAGGACATTCATGTGGGGAGGGAGAGACCGTGCCAAGCAAATCTGACATGATAGCCTGTGATTTAGGGCTCAATCCTAATAGCGCCCTTGGGCCAATGCTACATACCCAACACCACTAGTGCAAAGGCAGGGGCGCCAACTGCATCCAAGCCTGCGTCCCAAAGGCTGCGTGGCCCCAATTCTGCGCAGGCACAAAGATTTTGAGGTCTATACAGCCAGCAATGTTAAGAGCACAATCCTGCCCTGGAGTTAGGCCGGCACAGTTAGGCCTGCAAGGTTTGGCTGGCACAAGGGCCACTGTAAAGCACATTTGGACCACTCTGACTCTGAGAGTGGTCCAAACATACTTGACGGTGTCCCTTGTGGGTAGGATTGTGCCCTCAAGGTGGCTAGAAGCAAAGCACATAAAATGCTACAATATGATAATGCACAAGGGAAAAATCATTGAAATGCAGTTAGCAAAGCTCTGTACTTATACAGAGTACACAGTACACAGATCAAAATGTGATAATCTGTGCACAGATCAAAATGTGTACGCGGATCAAAATGTGATGGGGAGCTGTTTTGGAAAACCGGGCTATAAAAAAATCAGAGAAAATTACCCTCCACTCCTCTGGCACATTGGCCATTTTAAGGGAGAAATTGCGTATTTTAGTCAGAAGACCAGTCATTTCCTACAACAACAACAACAACAACAACAACAACAACAACAACAACAACAAC